>JASPKP010003874.1:0-2500 GCA_030674155.1 Stramonita haemastoma
ATGATGATGTTGATAAAGAATACAATGATAAAGATAATGATGATGATAATGATAAAGAATACAGCGATAAAAATAATGGTGATGATGACAAATGATGACCATGATGATGATGATAATGACAATAATGTTGATAAAGAATACAATGATAAAGATAAGAATGTTGGTGACAATGATGATGATATAGATTACATTAATAATGATGATGATGATGATGACAATGATGACCATGATGATGACCATGGTGATGATGCTGCAGGAAACAGAGCAGCAGCCTGACGTTGTGGTCAGTGTGGAGCAGCAGGCTCTGGCTGTGGACCGTCTGCTTCTGGCTCCTCTGGCCCTGCCTGACCACCTGGACAGACAGCAGATCCTGACCCATGTCCTGCAGCACACACACCACCCGGTCAGTCACTAGTACACTGGCTAGATAGAGATAGAGAGATATACCCTCCTCCTTCTGTCTGTCTGTATGCCTACCCCTCTGTCTGTCTGTGTGTCTGTCTGCCTGTCTGTCTATGTCTTGTCTCTGTTTGCCTATATCTGTCTTTCCATTCTCTCTATTATATGTATAGAGGTGAAGTAGTGGATAACAAAGATTCACAAATGTTGTGTTTATACTCTTTAACATGTTGATTTTTTTAAGTCCTGTATTGCTAGCTAAACTCTTGAGAGAAATAAGTATGGACTTTTCAAAAACATGAATTAAGGATGTTCAGGACATTTTGTATTGATAAAGATGATCAAATTTGTAGAGATACATTTTTTGATTTATTCAAACAATACCACCTGTTGGTAAACTTAAGCCTATGAATGATCCTGTCATTTTTTAACTTCCATTGTAGTATCTGTCTGTCAGTTTATTTCATCCTTCAGATATCGCCATGGCAAAGACCTTAAATACAGTTTATTTACTGTGTAAAACAGAGAAATCTGCCATGACTTAAAGTCATACACAATACATTACAATGACATATTTTAGAATGTTGTCATCCAAATTGATATGTAGAGGGATTGTTAATGGGTCATTTTACACTTTGTGTTATAAAAAGTAGATCTTAGATTGTTGATATAACATTGAGTACTGTGTGTGTGTGTGTGTAGATGATGGATGTGTTGATGTGTCATTGAGCACTGTGTGTGTAGATGATGGATGTGTTGATGTGTCATTGAGCACTGTGTGTGTAGATGATGGATGTGTTGATGTGTCATTGAGCACTGTGTGTGTAGATGATGGATGTGTTGATGTGTCATTGAGCACTGTGTGTGTAGATGATGGATGTGTTGATGTGTCATTGAGCACTGTGTGCTGTGTGTGTAGATTTTGGGCAGCTTGCTGCAAGGGGAGATGAGCACTCCCAGCGCCTGGTTCCACAGGTACAGGCAACAGGTACCTGAGCACCTGCAGCCCCACCTGACCTCTGCCCCAGATGTAAGTAGCATTGCCTTACCTGTGTCACTGTGTGTGTGTGTGTGTGTGTGTGTGTGTGTGTGTGTGTGTGTGTGTGTGTGTGTGTGTGTGTGTGTGTGTGTGTGTATGACTGTGTGTGAATAGTGTCATCAAGGCAGAGAGACTGTAGTGACAGCAAGCATAACTCTTGGTGAAAAATATTCATGGAAAGTAAATGATAAAACAAAAACAGGGTTCGCGCTAGGATTTTTTAAAACCGGTACTGTGAGTTGCCATTTCAGAGATATCTTGACCAACTCCCCCAAAATCGGTCCCCAGAAAATAAAATCCGGTACGTACTGTGAACAAAACGAAACTATTCAGTGAGGGGGTGGGGGAGGGGGGATTGTTCGGCAGCAAAACTAAATCTAAATTGAACGCAAATCTCTCAGACTTTGACTGCCGTGCTGCTGCCACTCGCATGAAGCCACGCAGGAAATAGGATTTTTTTTCTAGCGCCTGTGCCACTGTCCGTGTCAGTCTGTTGTTTTGCATGGCATCATTCGTGAGACTTGTATTCTTCTTTCTTGTTTCTATGCTTAGCGCTCATCTAGATCTTTCGTTCAATAAAGATTTACTTTTCGACTCTTCTCTCTCAAAGCAACGCGCAAATTCATAGTCAAAGACCCTCCGCTTTTCGCTTTTCGTAAGAGCAGGCCATCGTGTGCCAGTGGGAACAGATGACATTTACAAAACTGCATACACATGGGGACTGGATGTAAAAAAGCACAGGAGTGCTTATTCCATTATCCTCAATATAAAAGATTAAAAGAATAAAGATTAAATAAATCTAGGCCCCATTTACTCATTGTGAATGGAAGTAACTGTCAGGCCGAGAAGAGCGCGAAGCTCTATTCTTTCACAGTAAAGCTTGCTGTTCTGCGTGCTAGGCTAATCATGCTGGCGCCAAAGATGTTCGTCGGAAGTGGTGGTGGTAGGAAGGGGTAGGTGCGTAAGCACAGTACAGGCGCATGACAGACTGTCAGAAAATGTCACTTCAGACTTTTTTTTTGAGACGGAAATCTAATCGGTCACAGGCAAACAGAATCGGTA
>JASPKP010003874.1:7500-18807 GCA_030674155.1 Stramonita haemastoma
AATCTCCACTGGGACATAAATATAATCACAACAGCACACGTTGAAACCTGTTTCACTTCTCAGAAAAGTGGGACATTGTGTGCTGGTGGAAACAGATGACAAAAGTTACAAAACCTCACACACACAGGGACTGGATAGAAAAAAGGAATTCATAAAATAATAAATAAAATAAATAGGGTTTAACAGCAACGCAACAATCTACCGCAAACCCACATGTCTCTTGCTTTTTGAACTGAAATGGTGGAGGAAGTAACACTGTGATATAATCACAGATTTTTTGCACTGACAGAAAAGTAGAAGGGTCATATTTCTTAGGGAGAAAAATCACAAACACTGCTTTGACTCTATTACAATCTTTTACATAAAAGATGTAGCTGTCAGTTTATCAAAACTCAATGGAGTTGTTGTCTATTTCACATCTCAACAAATTTGTGATGTGCTAATTTCGTTTATCATATATATATATATATATATATATATATATATAATATATATATATATAAATATATATATATATATATATATATATATATATATATATATATATATATATATATATATATATATATATCTCCTCTCTCTCTCTCTCTATATATATATATATATATATACACTCCCCCTTCCCCCCCAAAAAGGAAGCATTTAATACTTTCCTTATAGGCCTAGCTCTTTTAAAGTTATAAATCAAACAAGGACTGCTCCCTTTTAAAGCCGGAAGTAATGCGCACCCCCTCTCTTCCAATGCAAATGGCGGATTGTTTACCGAGTGCATTAGTACTCCGGATTACATTTCACTTTCAAGTTTTGTCATTAAGTCGTGAGTATGATAATTTATTTTCCATTTAGATACTTGGCACTATTTCTGTATGTGTATGTCAATTAGGCATACTACTTACTAGCTAACTAGTAGCAGTAGTTCAGAACACACACACACACAGTGACATGGGCTTGTTCACACACACAAACTCACCACGGCTGCTCAAAACAGGGAAAATCTGACTCTTTAGTTGGCGGCTGGCACTGCACTCCGTAACCCGAAATTCCATCCCACCGCTATCTAGGGCACCACGCGGTCAGGGTCAGAGTCCAGCATCTGGCGATGCTGAGCACTATACTTTCCTTCTTTGCTGTCTATTACTAGTATTAGCCACTGAGCAAATTTCTGTATGAAAGGCATTTTTTACCATACCCTGCCGGATTCCCATGATTTTTTACAATGATCATACTTCAGTGAACAAAACTTTAATACTTGCTTTACCTGTTTGTGGTAACTTTGTTGGTGTCAGTTTTTGTTAACTATTTAAAAAAAATATTTTAAAACCATTATCTCTCTCAAGAAACAAAGCCAGAGTGTCAGCTTGTTGCTGTGTGTGTTTGTGTGTGTGTGTTTGGGGTGGGTGGGTGGGGGGGGTATGTGTGTGTGTGTGTTGGTTTGTGTGCATGCGCGCATGCATGCGTGAGTGCTTGCGTGCCTTGCGTGCATACGCATATCAGTGTGTGTGTGCATGCATGTGCGCGCATGTTTGTGCGCGGGCATGTGTGTGAGTGAGTGAGTGAGTGAGTGAGTGAGTGAGTGTGTGTGTGTGTGTGTGTGTGGTGTGTGTGGTGTGTGTGTGGTGTGTGTGTGTGTGTCACGCGCGCACGCGCATGTATATTTCTGCATATTTCTGCGGCAATACAGAGAGAGAGAGAGAGAGAGAGAGTGTTCCTCTGTGTGTGTGTGTGTGTGTGTGTGTGGTGGTGTGTGTGTGTGTGTGTGTATACAGTGTGTGTGTGTTGTGTGTGCACGGTGTGTGTTTCTGCAGCAATAGAGAGAGGGAGAGAGAGAAAGAGAGAGAGAGAGAGATAGTGTGTGTGTGTGTGTGTGTGTGTGTGTGTGTGTGTTGTGTGTGTGTGTGTGTGTTTCTCTTTCTCGTTTTTACTTTGATGTCAAAGTGTAGGTTTCTGTGTGGTTTGTTCTTTTTTCACAACACTGAAATAGTCATGCTTTTGATCACAACATTTTTTCAACATGATCAGAAGACTTTTTTGTATAGTATCAGAAACATCAATGAAATATATATTTTAAAAACCCAGTCATTTGTGAGCTATTTCTGCTGATGACACTGAGAAGACATTTGTTTTCTACTGTGTGCTCGGGGTTATAAGCTGTACTGGAATTAGTTAGTAAATAAACCTTCAGCTGTAGCAAGGAAACCACTAAAATCTGATGAAACAGTGGACTGTGTACGTGCTGAATCGCCATGACTATGCAGTAGGCCTAGTGTTTAGAGTGAAGTGAGATATCTAGCCGACACTAATGACTGCCAGACTCTCACCCACGCTCTGTATCGCGCTGCTTCACGCGCCGCTGCAGGTGGTAGCCTACTACGGTGTGTTCATCTATGGCTTCGCTGTGCCAACAGAAAAAAACGGTCATAAAAAAAACCTAGTTAGTCTGCATGCAGACATGTTGATGTTCAATTTCTTCTCTACATTTTTTGTTTGTATATTATAAATATGTGTTCTTTTAGAGAGAGAGTTAAAAATGACTGATTTTTTGTGATTGTGTGTCTGCCTGTCGCTCTCCTGTTCATCTTCATCTATGTTTTGACTGCTCTCACGTCAACCAGTGTGAAAGAAAGTATATATGGAGTTTGGTGTCAAAAGAAAGATTGTTTCAAGCTGATTATAAAGAATGCTTTGTTTGTCTTTTTTTGGACGATTCGCTGTACAAAACGATGTGTGAAAGAAACCATAGTAATCTACAGCTGAACACGGCTATAGCCCAAGCCCCTAAGCAGCCTTTCCTTTTTCCCCGTTTATTTAAATATCAACGCCCTGCCAGCTGCGGGTCATGAACTTTGACTGGGGAACTAAAGAGACTGAAATGAGAAGCCCTGTCACACACACACACACACACACACACACACACAACACACACACACACACACACACACACACACACACACACAACACATCACACACACACACACCACACACACACACACACACACACAACACACACACACACACACACACACACACACACACACACACACACACACACACACACACACACACACACACACACACACACACACACATACAGTATGATACACACACACACACACACACTGCATGCCTTCTGCAAGCATTGCCTATTGAAGAGAAGGGGAGGGTGTGAGAAAGACTGGTGGATATAAATAAATACTAGATAGTTGAAAAGAAAACTCTAGGCACAAGTTTTTAACAAAATTGAATTTGTAAAACACAAGCCATTCTATAATTCATTTATATGTTATATGTACAGAAGCCTAATAGTAATATTAATAACGCAGAAAATTTGTCAGCCACCCTTCACCGGCATATTTCACTTTTCAGTGTTATAACTTGTACTTGTTGAAGATGCCTACAACTGTGATGTGGGCAAAACATTGATCATTTTATGTAGTGATGTTGTCTTTTCCCTTGTTCCTGGGGTACAGCTCTGAGGTTCACCAATGGTGAGATTTTGCACATGTGACCGCTTTTTTCCTCACCAATAGCATTAGGCTAGCCGCATTCTGTCGGGGTGATCTCTTTAACACTATAACAGTAAATAACACAACACTGTGTATAATACAATTTTTAATAAAGAATTGTCATCTGCTCCTACCAGCACGCAATGGTCTACTTTTCTGTAAGGGGGAACAGGCTTTAATGTGTGTGCAAGATGTTCTTCTACTTGTGCACACTGGACCTTGGTTTAGAGTCTCATGCGTAGGACTTTTGAGGAGTAGAGACAGAGTCAGTACTGGTAACACAGGAGGTGCCTTGGTGGAGGCTTGATCCTGGGCTGTCAGGTCATGAGCATAATGCTTTAACCACTGGTCAGTTTTATCCAGACATTAACGTCTGAACCTAGAGTGTCATACAATGTTTTGAGTGTCAGAGGCATGCATAATCTGTGCTTTAATTAAAAGTGACCACTTAATACTTTGCATACATGTATAGATCTATGCGTATGTGTGCACACGCACACACACACACACACACACACACACACACACACACACACACACACACACACACACACACACACACACACACACACACACAAGGAAAGTGAAGTAAATGTTTGGCTTTGTTCCTGTGGCAACGCTGTCTAGGTCAGCTGTGACTTATAGTGGCACACACACACACACACATGTTGTACTCTCTCTCTCTCTCTCTCTCTCTCCTCTCTCTCTCTCTCTCTCTCTCTCTCTCTCTCTCTCTCTCTCTCTCTCCTCTCTCTCCCCTCCCCCCTCTCCTCTCCTGTCCTCTCCTCGCCTGGCCTTTCCTCTCCTCCCCTCCCTCCCCTCCCCCTCTCCTCTCCTCTCCTCTCCTCCCTCCCCTCCTCCCTCTCCTCTCCCCTCCCTCTCCTCCCTCTCCTCTCCTCTCCTCTCCTCTCCTCCTGGCCTCCCTCTCCTCTCCTCTCCTCGCCTCGCCTGCCTGCCTCTCCTCCCTCTCCTCTCCTCTCCTGCCTCCTCCATCGCCTCTCCTCTCCTCTCCTCTCCTCTCCTCTCCTCTCCTCCTCCTCTCTCCTCTCCTCTCTCCTCCCTCTCCTCGCCTCTCCTCTCCTCTCCTCTCCTCTCCTCTCCTTGCCTGCCTCACAGCTCTCTCCTCCCTCCCTCCCTCCCTCTCCTCTCCTCTCCTCCTCCTCTCCTCGCTCGCCTCGCCTCGCCTCGCCTCGCCTCCCTCTCCCTCTCCTCTCCTCTCCTCTCCTCCTCTCCTCTCCTCTCCTCTCCTCTCCTCTCCTCTCCTCTCCTCCCTCCCCTCCCCTCCCTCCCCTCCCCTCTCCTCTCCTCTCCTCTCCTTGCCTGGCCTCTCCTCTCCTCTCCTCTCCTCACCTCCCCTCTCCTCTCCTCTCAGAAAAAAAATGAGCAGTTGCCATAGCCCCAATGTACTTTGTCATAGGGGCTTCCTTCAACAGGTTTACAGGTCTGTCTCTTGTGTACATTTCTGTCTGCTCTCATCAATGTTTTGCCTCCAGAGAACTTCTGTCGTTGATGGTTTTAGTTTACAAGTCTTTGTTTGGACTTCCCTGTTAGTTTGCCTGTGAATGATCACTGGGCCCCAAATTTCTTCCAATTGCTTCAGTATTGCTTGCTGAAAAAATTTAGAATGAAATGAAATAAATGTGAGTAAAATAAATGTGAGAAAAGTGAGATCAAATAAAAAGCCAAAAATGAAATCCAGCAAAATAAAAAGAGAACAATTGAGATTATATTATAAAACCAAAAGTCAGGAATAGTTCTAGAATAAAATAAAGTGAAATAAAAAAAGAAAAAGAAGAAGAATGAAATGAAATTTAAAAAAAAAACAACGGTACATAAGAACAATAGTATCCACTATTTTTTTTATTTCATTATTGTTTCCAAGTAAAGGATTAGAATCACTTTTACAGGGTAAAAAGGCCAGATTCATGACCTCCTAAGAAGGCTTTATTTGAGGAGGTTTAAAAACACTTGAAAGACCCATCTTTAACCTCTATGTAACTTCCCAATTTAATTTTTATTTTATACCACTTTAGTTTAAGTCATGGCAGATTTGTCTGCGTGAAATTCGGGCTGCTCTCCCGGGAGAGCGCGTCACCTCAAGAGCAGCGCCTTCCAGTATTTTTTTTTTTCTTTTCCCTGTCTGCAACTGTATTTGTTTCCCTACTATCAGAGTGCCTTTTTTCTAGAGAATTTTGCCAGGAACAACCCTCTTGTTACCGAGGGTTCTTTTACATGTGTTTAATTTTGTGTAACACATAGGACCTCAATTTATTGTCTCATCCAATAGACTAGCACCCAGACTACCACTCATGGTCTAATGGGTGGGGGAAAGATTTTGGGCCCAAGTGGGGTTCAAACCACCGCACACTTCCGACCCAGACTTTGGCTTTCTAGGAAGGCTCCTTACCTCTAGATCATTGATTAAACAGACTCAACCATTAAGGAGGGGGGGGGGGGGGGGGGGAGATAGCATTGATGATTGTTAAGTGAAAGTGACTGTAGGGCTCTCAATCATCTGATGGTGTCTTCATGCAGGTTTGTTTGTTGTTGTTTTGTTTTTTTACATGTGTGGTATCGTGATTTGTTAGAGGGCGCCTGTGGCCCAGTATCACTGACTCCCTCTGGGTTTCTGTCAGGACCACCCCACCCTGTTCTCCTGTTACCCTGGGAGCCCAGTGGGCAGAGCTTTTACTGTGTGATGATGGCTTGATGTTCCCCTCATAGGTCACTGGCTATGGGGTAGTTCATGGAGACAACAGACACTTACACAGCCACCTGTTATCCCACCCTGTCCTGATACAAACCAAGTTGTACAGCCCATGAGAGGAGCTGGAATGGACATGTCTGCCATTATTTTTCCCAGACACTTGATCTGATGCTGTATTTTTAAAAGTAAAGGAGAGAAGAAGAAGACGACTATAGGGCTCAATGTGAGGTTAGAGAGCTCTGTAAGTACATAACAGGAAGAAGCTGGTTGCAAAATCTTCAGTGGTGCCCCATTGGTCTGAAAACACACTACAGGATAGGTTTGTGTGAATTACATAGGCATTCTCCAAAAGTTTATTTTCTTTACCATTGTTATTGATTGTAGTATTAATATTATCACTATATCATGGTGATGATGATGATGATAATTATTATCTGATGTGTTTGGAAAATTAATGAATACATCTACAGTAAACAAAACTGAAATAAGAGTCTCTTGCCAAGAAATAGAAAGAAAGGAATAAACATATATTGTAGTTTATTCCTGTTGCTGTGTAGTTTTTCACATCACTTACAGTGACTATATTATTATTTTTTAAACAAACAAAAAAGTACCCACAAAGAAAAACAAATACCGTGAGTATCATTCATAAAAGAAAGGAACAATCACCTGAAAAAATATAATATAGTATCATATTCATAGATATAGTGAAATACTGCTGACCTGTTTTAGAACATAAACACAATCAACTCAGGGAAGACACAGCTAACTAATAGAGGAAAGAAAAGAACTGCCAGTACAAGAGTCCACATCACACAGGACTGGGGTTTTCTGTTTGTATTACTGTTACTAGCCTCTATCACATATCATCCTTTATCCCTTTATCTGTATGCATACAAATGTCCAGGTAGAAGTGCTTTGGCTTGTTTGCTGTTCAAGTATTATCACTATACAAACTCCACATATCCTTAATATTGTTGCTTGTGTTGTTGTCATCATCATTTATCATCATCATTGTTGTCATTAAAAGATAACCCACAGCTTAATCACCTGTGTAAACTGAGTTGATCACTGCCACAGCTCTGATTCTTACCACTTTTGGGGAAAAGGAGAAAATAGGTAATTTATGTAAAAGTCACTTTGCAATTTAATTTAAGCAACAGTGTAGCTCTAGTTATCATGGGGTGGGGGTGGTATTGAAATAAACTGTAGCTTGATGCCCATCCCCTGATGTATTGTTGTCTGCTTATGCTAGTGTATGTGTATTGAATTAACAATGTTGACACCAAATGATAAACAACAGTCCCTTATTCATCAACACGTTGTTATTGGTCATGAATTGTTGTTGTTCAGATTGTATTATAGTCCCAGGGGAGATATATACATTTAGGGACTGTAGTGGCGAGTCATCCCACTTTGGCTCTGCAGGCCACATTGTACAATACTTGAAGCAACAATCCCAGGGTTGCCCAAACACGAGAGCACTTCATCCCTAAACATTGTACAATACTTGAAGCAACAATCCCAGGGTTGCCCAAACACAAAGACATAACGAGTTTTTAACGTGTGCGCAAGATGTTCTGCGTGTTGGCACTGGGGGCCTCAGTTTAGTCTTATCTAAATGACCCCCCCCTCTCTCTCTCTCTCTCCTCCTCTCTCTCTCTCTCTCTCCTCTCTCTCTCTCTCTCTCCTCTCTCTTCTCTCTCTCTCTCTCTCTCTCTGGATGTTAAAAAAGCACACGTGCTTATTCATTATCCCTCTCTCTCTCTCCTCTCTCTCTCTCTCTCTCTCTCTCTCTCTCTCTCTCTCTCTCTCTCTCTCTCTCTTCTCTCTCTCTCTCTCTCTCCTCTCTCCTCTCTCTCTCTCTCTCTCTCCTCTCTCTCCTCTCCTCTCTCTCCTCTCTCTCTCTCTCTCTCACACACACACACACACACACACACACACACACACACACACACACACACCACACACACACACACACACACACACACACACCCCATCACCACCACCCCTAAAACACACACACACACACACACACACACACACACACACACACACACACACACACACACACACACACACACACACACACACGTCAAAACATCACAAAACCACACACCCCTCTCACACACGTCATACCATCCCCTACCCCCCCACACACACACAATTTTCATTATCATCACAAAAGCACACACACATATGCACATACCATACCCCCCCCCTCCCCAATACACACACACGCGTGTCAACACTCTTCTCTCTCTCTCTCTCCTCTCTCTCTCTCCTCTCTCTCTCTCTCTCTCTCTCCTCTCTCTCCTCTCTCTCTCTCTCTCTCTCTCTCTCTCTCTCTCCTCTCTCTCTCTCTCTCTCACACACACACACACACACACACACACCACACACACACCTCTCTCTCTCTCTCTCTCATCTCTCTCTCTCTCTCTCTCTCCTCTCCCTCTCTCTCTCTCTCTCCTCTCTCTCTCTTCCCTCTCTCTCCTCTCTCTCTCTCTCTCTCTCCCCATTGCTGCTTCTTATCATATATATATACATACATATATATATATATATATATATATATATATATATATATATATATATATATATATATATATATATATATATATATATATACACTCCCCCATCCCCCCAAAAAAGGAACCATTTAATACTTTCCTTATAGGCCTAGCTCTTTTTAAGTTATAAATTAAACAAGGGCTTCTCCCTTTTAAAACCGGAAGTAATGCGCACCCCCTCTCTTCCAATGCAAATGGCGGATTGTTTACCGAGTGCCTAGCATGTCGGATTACATTTCACTTTCAAGTTTTGTCATTAAATCGTGAGTATGATAATTTATTTTCCATTCAGATACTTGGCACTATTTCTGTATGTGTATGTCAATTAGGCATACTACTTACTAGCTAACTAGTAGCAGTAGTTCAGAACACACACACACACAGTGACATGGGCTTGTTCACAACACACACACACACACTCACACTCACACAACACACACACTACACACACACACACACACACACACACACACACACACACACACACACACACACACACACACACACACACTGCATGCCTTCTGCAAGCATTGCCTATCAATTGAAGAGAAGGGGAGGGTGTGAGAAAGACTGGTGGATAGTTGAAAAGAAAACTCTAGGCACAAGTTTTTAAGAAAATTGAATTTGTAAAACACAAGCCATTCTATAATTCATTTATAAATTATACATATGTACAGAAGCCTAATAACGCCATCCTTCACCGACATATTTCACTTTTCAGTGTTATAACTTGTACTTGTTGAAGATGGCTACAACTGTGGTGTGGGCAAAACATTGATCATTTTATGTAGTGATGTTGTCTTTTCCCTTGTTCCTGGGCTACAGCTCTGAGGTTCACCAATGGTGAGATTTTGCACATGTGACTTTTTTTTTCCTCACCAATAGCATTAGGCTAGCCGCATTCTGTCGGGGTAATCTCTTTAACAGTAAATAACACAACACTGTGTATAATACAATTTTTAATAAAGAATTGTCATCTGCTCCTACCAGCACGCAATGGTCTACTTTTCTGTAAGGGGGAACAGGCTTTAATGTGTGTGCAAGATGTTCTTCTACTTGTGCACACTGGACCTGGGTTTAGAGTCTCATGCGTAGGACTTTTGAGGAGTAGAGACAGAGTCAGTACTGGTAACACAGGAGGTGCCTTGGTGGAGGCTTGATCCTGGGCTGTCAGGTCATGAGCGCAATGCTTTAACCACTGGTCAGTTTTATCCAGACATTAACGTCTGAACCTAGAGTGTCATACAATGTTTTGAGTGTCAGAGGCATGCATAATCTGTGCTTTAATTAAAAGTGACCACTTAATACTTTGCATACATGTATAGATCTATGCGTATGTGTGCACACGCACATGCACACACACACACACACACACACACACACACACACACACACACACACACACACACACACACACACACACACACACACACACAAGGAAAGTGAAGTAAATGTTTGGCTTTGTTCCTGTGGCAACGCTGTCTAGGTCAGCTGTGACTTATAGTGGCACACACACACACACATGTTGTACTCCTCTCCTCTCTCTCTCTCTCTCTCTCTCTCCTCTCTCTCTCTCTCCTCTCTCTCTCTCTCTCTCTCTCTCTCTCTCTCCTCTCCCCCTCCCCTCCTCGCCTGGCCTTTCCTCTCCTCCCCTGGCCTTTCCTCTCCTCCCCTCCCCTCCCCTCTCCTCTCCTCTCCTCTCCTTTCCTCTCCTCTCCTCTCCTCTCCTCGCCTCGCCTCGCCTCTCCTCTCCTCTCCTCTCCTCTCCTCTCCTGGCCTGGCCTCTCCTCTCCTCTCCTCTCCTCTCCTCGCCTGTCCTCTCATCGCCTCTCCTCTCCTCTCCTCTCCTCTCCTTGCTTGGCCTCACAGGTCTCTCCTCTCCTCTCCTCTCCTCACCTCTCCTCTCCTCACCTCTCCTCTCCTCTCCTCTCCTCGCCTCTCCTCTCCTCTCCTCTCCTCGCCTCGCCTCGCCTCGCCTCTCCTCTCCTCTCCTCTCCTCCCCTCCCCTCCCCTCCCCCTCTCCTCTCCTCTCCTTGCCTGGCCTCTCCTCTCCTCTCCTCTCCTCACCTCCCCTCTCCTCTCCTCTCAGAAAAAAAAATGAGCAGTTGCCATAGCCCCAATGTACTTTGTCATAGGGGCTTCCTTCAACAGGTTTAAAGGTCTGTCTCTTGTGTACATTTCTGTCTGCTCTCATCAATGTTTTGCCTCCAGAGAACTTCTGTCGTTGATGGTTTTAGTTTACAAGTCTTTGTTTGGACTTCCCTGTTAGTTTTGCCTGTGAATGATCACTGGGCCCCAAATTTCTTCCAATTGCTTCAGTATTGCTTGCTGAAAAAATTTAGAATGAAATGAAATAAATGTGAGTACAATAAATGTGAGAAAAGTGAGATCAAATAAAAAGCCAAAAATGAAATCCAGCAAAATAAAAAGAGAACAATTGAGATAATATTATAAAACCAAAAGTCAGGAATAGTTCTAGAATAAAATAAAGTGAAATAAAAAAAGAAAAAGAAGAATGAAATGA
>JASPKP010000388.1:0-37500 GCA_030674155.1 Stramonita haemastoma
AGTCGAAAACTCTAATCATCCCCCATCCCCTTGTCTCAAGTAGCCAGCTCTGTAGGGTGGAGAAAGTGGCAGATTAAAGCCTGGAAAACTGATTATCATGGGATGGGTATGGATGTGTTGGCATCCATTTTGTCCCTTGTTTAATCAAGGCTGTGCCCAGAAGTCAAGCCAAGCTGCCAGTCAGAGTCAAGCCTCAGGGAGTAAGTTGGCCACCTGGAGTGAACAAGGCTGTTGAGTCTCTCTTCCTCTGTTACGCCATAGTAACCTAACCACAGCTTCTCATTTCAGTCTCTTTAGTTCCCTAGTCAAAGTTAATGACCCGCAGCTGGCAGGGCGTTGATATAAATAAACGCGGCAAAAGGAAAGGCTGCACTAGGGGCTTGGGCTATAGCCCTGTTCAGCTGTTAATTACCATGGTTTCTTTCACACATCGTTTTGTCCAGTGAATCATCCAAAAAAAGACAAACAAAGCTTTCTTTATAATCAGCTTTAAACAAGCTTTCTTTTGACACAAAACTCCATATATTTTCTTTCACACTGGTTGACGTGAGAGCAGTCAAAACATAGATGAAGATGAACAGGAGAGCAACAGGCAGAAACACAATCACAAAAATCAGTCCTTTTTAACTCTCTCTCTAAAAAACCACATATTTGTAATATACAAACAAAAAGCATAGAGAGCATAGAGAGCATAGAGAGTAAAGGGAACATGTCTGCATGCAGACTAACTAGGTTTTTTTGCTGAGCTTTATTTTTCTGTTGGCACAGCAAAGCCATAGATGAACACACCTTAGTAGGCTACCTCCTGCAGTGGCGCGTGAAACAGCACGATAGGCTAGGCCTACAGAGCGTGGGGTGAGAGTCTGGCAGGCATAAGTGTCGGCTTGATATCTCACTTCACTCTAAACACTACTGCATAGTCATGGTGATTCAGCACATACACAGTCCACTGTTTCATCAGATTTTAGTGGTTTCGTAGCAAGGAAACCAGCTGAAGGTATATTTACTAACTAATTCCAGTACACGGCTTCTCATTTCAGTCTCTTTAGATCGTCAAAGTTCATGACCTGCAGCTGGCAAGGCGTTGATATCAATAAACGGGGAAAAAAAAAAAGGCTGCACTAGGGGCTTCCGCTATAGCCGTGTTCAGCTGTAAATTAACATGGTTTCTTTCACACATTGTTTTGTCCAGTGAATCGTCCAAAAAAAGACAAACAAAGCTTACATTATAATCAGCTTTAAACAAGCTTTCTTTTAACACCAAACTCCATATACTTTCTTTCACACTGGTTGACGTGAGAGCAGTCAAAACATAGATGAAGATGAACAGGAGAGCCACAGACAGAAACACAATCACAAAAATCAGTCATTTTTAACTCTCTCTTTAAAAAACGCACACATTTTTAATAATCATACAAACAAAAAATGTAGAGAAGAAATTGAACATGTCTGCATGCAGACTAAGTAGGTTTTTTTGCTGAGTTTTTTTCTGTTGGCACAGCGAAGCCATAGATGAACACACCGTAGTAGGCTACCACCTGCAACGGCACGTGAAGCAGCGCATATCGGTGAGTGTGGGGTGAGAGTCTGGCAGTCATTAGTGTCGGCTAGGTATCTCACTTCACTCTAAACACTACTGCATAGTCATGGCGATTCTGCACGTACACAGTCCACTGTTTCATCAGATTTTAGTGGTTTCTCTACAGCTGAAGGTTTATTTACTAATTCCAGTACAGCTTATAACCACGAGCACACAGTAGAAAACAAATGTCTTGTCAGTGTCATCAGGCAGAAATAGCACACAAATGACTGGGTTTTAAAAAATATATTTCATTGATGTTTCTGATACTATACAAAAAAATCTTCCGATCATGTTGAAAAAATGTTGTAATCAAAAGCGGGACTATTTCAGTGTGTGAAAAAAGAACACACCGCACAGAAACCTACACTTTGGCATCAAAGTAAAAACGAGAATGAGAGAAACACACATACAGACACAGACACAGACACACACACACACACACAGACACACAAATACACACACATACATACACAGGGAAACAGTCTCTCTGTCTCTATCTCTGTCTCTGTCTCTGTCTCTGTCTCTCTCTCTCTTGTCGCAGAAATATACACGTACGTGCGCATGCGCAACACACACACTCACTCACTCACTCACACATGCCCGCACACAAACATGCGTACATGCATGCACACACACTGATATGCATATGCATGCAAGGCACGCAAGTCACTCACGCATGCATTCACACCAACAGACACACACACAGCAACAAGCTGACACTCCAAGGTTTGTTTCTTGAGAGACACAATGGTTTTAAAATATTTTTTTTAAATAGTTAACAAAAATTTACACCAACAAAGTTACAATAAACAGGTAAAGCAAGTATTAAAGTTTTGTTCACTGAAGTATGATCACTGTAAAAAATTATGGGAATCTGGCAGCGTAGGGTAAAAAATGCCTTTCATACAGAAATTTCCTTGACGGCTAATAGACAGCAAAGAAGGAAAGTATAGCAGCATCACCTGATGCTGGACTCTGACGCCTGACCACGTTGTGCACTATATAGGCCTAGCCTAGCCGTGGGATGGAATTTCGGGCTACGAAGTGCAGTGCCAGCCGCGAACTAAAGATTCGGATTTTCCCCATTTTAATTTCCCTTGTAACGGTCTGACAGGCCTTGTATCGAAAAGATGTCCATCTGACATTCTGACATGAACGCTTCAATGTGGCTAATGATGGTCTGAGCGTCTGGAATATCCTAAGACTTCTGCTTCCCCCACCCAAGTCCTACTCCCCACTCTCTATTCCCCTCCCTTTGTTTTGGAGAGAGAGAGGGGGTTGGGTGGATTTGTGTTTTGGTATGTCGATGCCTCAGAGCAAGTACGGTTTATCTGAAAAAATGAACAATTTTCAATTTTTTTTACATTTACATAGGCTCCTCCTATCCTCCTATATGGCTGTGAATCATGGACTCTGACAGCAGAGTTAGAGAGGAGAATCCAAGCATTCGAGAATAAGTGCCACAGAAGACTCCTCAAAATATCATACAAAGAACTATGTGAAAGAAGAAATCAAAAAGCATGTGGGTCCGCAAGAGCCTTTGCTCTCCACCATAAAGAGGATAAAGCTGATGTGGTTTGGTCACACCACAAGACACAACACCCTAGCAAAAACCATCCTGCAAGGAACAGTCAAGGGCAACAGAAGAAGAGGCCGCCAAAAGAAATCATGGGTTGACAACATCAAAGACTGGACCGCCCAACCCCTGCAACACCTCCTACTAGCCACACAGGATCATGAAGCATGGAAAAAGATCTCTGTTGCATCTTCTCTCATGTCCCCCCTACGTCCTTTGGGCCATGGGACTGAGTGAGTGAGTGAGTGAGAATTCACTGTAAACTTTCAGATGACAAAAGGATAAAATAAAACTTTTTTTAATTTCACAGATGTTTAAAGAAAACTGTTCTTGCATAAAATAGCCAGAGTAAATTTCTCATGTAAAGAAGGACAACTGCACGGCACTCCGCTTTTGCTCTAAAGGCAAAAGTGCCAATTAGCTGGGTAATTTGTGTAAGAAAGGACTTCCAGCTGTGCAAACCCTCCTTGCGTGGGAAGGGATACAGTAGGACTAATGAGCAGGTTTATGCAACATTGGCAGGCCTGGAATCTGGAAAAATGGGCAATGCTGGGAATTGAACCTAAAACCTTATGGTCCACCTGTAATGCAGGTAATTTAACCTTCCTGCCACCTTCCTTAATACACTAACTATAATGTTTGTAATAACCTCTGGTAATTTAATGGGCACAATCACCTTGTCCATATTTTCAGAAAGACATTCAGCCACAAACTGACAGTGGACAACACACCCAGCTCTCAAAGTATTCTGAACTGTGCTCAGACATCTGTAGAAACATGGGCATGCTCAGTATTCGAGGATGACGAAAAGAATGTGCGTGCTGCATGATTTTCTTTCATTCTGAACGTTTGCTATGGTTCAGATGGAGAAAGGAACTTCAGAACAGACTTTTAACCTTATATTTTCTATCTTTTATAGTTCTTAACAACATTTTTATGAATAGCTGTCTTTGAAAGTATGTTTGTCTAATGTCCTCCTTTTATCTGTCTGTCTTCCAGGCTGGCTGACTGTCAGGCTTGCTCAATGTCTGTCTATCTTTCTGGCTAAATGACTATCTGTTTGTTTGGATGAAGGGGTTGATCTATTTTTGCTGCCTCATCTTCTATCACATCCCCACCCTGCTGTTCCATACCATTCATCTCAATCTTCCTGCTACAGCCATACCCAGATTCATTGTCTCATCCTCATGGACTCCATCAATATTAGATCATCCTGGGCCAGAATCCAGAAGGGCCTTGCACTACTGCTGGGTGACTTTGAGCGTGTTTAGTGGTGCCTGCTCTGAGCTAACATATGCTCGACATCACCTACTAGCCCCACCCCACCTCTAAATGTCCCCCTAAAAATGACAGTATTAGCTCTGTCAAAGAGCCTAAGTGAGTGAGTTTTCCAGTTATAAAAGGAAGAACAAATATACTTGCATGGCTAGTGGTTAACACACACACACATAACTCCATGGCCATAGAACTCCACTCTCCCCAAAAATCTTCAGATGAGACTGTAAACCAGTCCCCGTGTGTGAACGCACACACAACATCTTCTGCTTTTCAAAAAAGTAGGGCATTGTACAGGGACTGGATGAAAAATAAACATGAGTGCTTATCCCATTATCCTCAATAGAAAAGAATGAAATTTTAAAAATTAAAAAGTCACGTTTGTCATGTAACTAAGATAATATCTCACACACACACCACACACACACACATACCCCACCTCCCTCTGCCGTCCCCACCCCCCCCCTGCCATAGCCTTAGTAAGTTCTTCTGATGAGACTATAAACCATGAGACTATTAACCCAGGCCTGTGTGAACGCACGCAGAACATCTTGCCCACACACTAAATCCGCTTTTCATAAGAGAAGGCCATCATGTGCTGATAAGAACAGATGACATTTACAAAACTGCATACACAAGAATGAAAAAATAAATGAAAATAATAATTCATTGCAAAAAGAGTGATTACAAAGAGAGAAAAATGCTAAAATCATGACACATAATCATAATCATTATGATAACAATACAGTTTGTAGAACTGCCCATTTAGACTGAACATAAGCTTAATGAACTAAAACTTTTCGTTATACTGACAGACTGGAAGTAGGTCAAACTGCCAGTGTCACTCGTGTGTTGAAGCAAATTTGTTTATGAAAATATTATTGACAGTTAACAATTCATTTCAACAAGTTTGCATATTAAATATTTATATAATATTACAAGAAAATGAAAAAATACATATGTGGAAGGATGGGGGCAGGATGGTTAAGACGTTTGCCTGCCAGTATGCAAATGGTGAGTTTCTGGGTTTCGTACTCAGCTCGCCCTTTCTTCCCAGTTCGACGAAAAAATTGAACTGAATGTCAAAGTCATTCAGTTGAGACTATAAACCAAGGTTCATGTGCAGAACATCTTGCGCACACGTTAAAATTCCGTTCTGCCTTCCCAAAGAGCAGGCCATCCTGTGCCGATAGGAGCAGTTGACAATTTAAAAAAAAAAACATCCCTGAGGGAAAAGAAATTAAATAATAGGTACGCACTACACTTGTGGCGACATGCTCTCCTCAGGGAGAGTTACCTAAATTTCATGCAGAGAAATATGCTGTAACATAAAGTGGTGTAAAATAAAGTTTTTAAAAAAATGTGATCACAAACTTCATAAAACTTTTTTATGAATATAATTGTTACTATTGTTAATAAAAAAAAAAAAAGACCAGTTCTTCCCATTAGCACAAACCACCTCATTTGATGTAGTACGTTTGGTTCTCCAAATGTATAAATGTGGCGTTCCATTACGAAATGAGTCGGATGTCATCTCCAGCCTTTTTAAGCTAGAGCCCAAAATATGCAGTAGGGGTGTCAGGTACCGATTTGGAGATTTTGTATAAAACTGATAATATAAACATTTATGCACCGGAAAACGTCAAGAAAATAATGATATTTAGTTTCCTTTCTTATCAAAATCGCATTTTAAAACACCTACCACTGCAGAAGACCGACAGTTTTGATGAAAAAAATCCTGAAGATACGACTTTTCCGCAACCTGTATCCCCTCGAGATTTACAGTAGACCCGCCGAGTGACACACCATTTGAAAGCTCTGGGTCTCCGCCTTCAATCTGTGTCAACTATTTCTAGCGTTAGTGAAAACTTTATCCAATGAAAACGTTCAAAATAGGGAAGGAATCGTAAACAAAACATCGCTAAGGAAGGATTTCCTTCTTCTCATTGGCCCGAGAGAGCATGTGACCTCGCTCAGCCACTCTGCAGGGTCTGCAAAACAAAATGGCGTCGCTCGCTTCGAAAGTCCAGTCGAAAGCGATACCTCTAAATTCTGCTCGTTCTGACGATATTATTGAGGGATAGAACTCAGAAAAGCTTTAGTAATGAAGTGAGGACTTTATTACAACCTATTGAAGTGCTATTATGAAAACGTAAGTGGAAACGATGTCGCCGATATCGCTGAGGTGACTGAATCGAACTTGGCAATGAATCGCTTGTTCATCAAGAACAGAAAAACAAAAGTGCTTCTGATTCAAGCGATGCACGATGAAGATAATTACAGTGAACTATATTTTGTCAGTATGCTTTATCTCAACATCATCGAGTTAGTTAAACTGAACACCAATTTCTCAGAGAGCGAAAAGGTTCAGCCTTTTTACCAGTACCATGCTAAAAATAAGCTGAAAAACAAAAACTTGTGTCAGATAGGCTAGTATGCCTATTGTGTATAGAAAAATGCACTAGGCTACAGATGAGAAATCATGTTTAAAAAGTGTGTGTGTGTGTGTGTGTGTGTGTGTGTGTGTTGGTGTGTAATTTCATGTGTGTGTGTGTGTAATTTCATGTGTGTGTGTGTGTGTGTGTGTGTGTGTGTGTGTGTGTAATTTCATGTGTGTGTGTGTGTGCAAATGCTGAGTTTCATGTATGTTGGGGGTAGTGTGTGTGTGTGTGTGTGTGTGTGTGTGTGTGTGTGTGTGTGTGTGTGTGTGTGTGTGTGTGTGTGTGTGTGTGTGTGTGGTTTGTGTTTGTGTGTGTGTGTCAATCAATCAATCAATCAATCAATCAAATTTTTATTTCCAGATGATACATTGAGTAAGCATCGATTTGCTTTTTTCCATCAAGCCAGAAAAACAAAATCAAAACAACTGCAAAAAACAAAATAAAGCAACACAAAAAAAACCAACAAAAATCAAAGCAGAAAATCCCTAGCAAAACAATAAAACCAACAAAGAAAGAAAAGGGGAAAGAACAAACAAAGAAACAAATAAAACAAAAACAAACATTTCACCAACATTAATTAGCTAACATGATTTCAAGAACCTTAAAATAGAATATGTCTATAGATAAAACAAGCAACAATAGCAACTAAACAACCATAAGAGGAGAAAAAACAAACAAAAACACACACACCCACACACACACACACGAAAAAAAAAAAACACAAAAAAACCCACACTCCCACTCAAAATTCATACGCACGCGCACACACACACACACACACACATACACACACACACACACACACACACACACACACACACACATACACCTACACACAACACACACACACACACACACACACACACACACACACACACAACACACACACACACACACACACACACACACACACACACACACACACACACACAACGGTTTGCACTCATCCCCTCAGCACGTATACTCGTACGTACATTCATACATTTTGAGTCTTTAAAAAAAATCATATAGTGTCAACCCTCCCCTCCCAAAAAAAAACAAACAAAAAAACAAAAAAACAAAAAACCAACCAAACAAACAAACAACCCCCCCCCTCCACACACACACACACACACACACACACACACACACACACACATGCTTATATCAGATACAATGTAACCAAAATCCATTATTTAAGACTTTAAAAAAAAAAAAAAAGAATCCACAAAATGTCAATAAGCAATTTATGTCAGAATTAAATATCTCTATACTTCAGTACATACTTTATATCTTTAAAAAGAAGATAAGGAAAAAACAACAAACGCAACAATACGTTATAATAATATCCATCACCACTGAGAGGAAATAACAGATATACGCTAACAAACATACAATCAAACAAAAGAAAAAAGAAAGGGAAAACACACACACACACACACACACACACACACACACACACACACACACACACACACACACACACACACACACACACACACACACACACACACACACACCCACAAAAAAAAAACAGAATACCAAAAAAAACCACAAAAAAAACAAACTAACAAAGACAAACAAACAAACAAACCAAAACAACAACAAAAAAACCCAATCCACACGGATTATATGTTAGGAGGAAGAAAAGAAAAGTCAACAAAAGCAACAATACCATATGATAATATCCATCACCACTGAGTGGAAATAACATAAACAACGTACACACATGCACACATTTAAGGTTTTTTTAAGAAAATTCAAATAATATCAAACAACAGCTTACATCAGTTTCAATGTCACCAACCATTATTTAAGACTTAAGAAAAAAAAATCCTTGAAATGTCAATAAGCAACTTATGTCAAATTACAATACCTCCATTCTTCAGTTCATATTTATATATATAGAGGAAGAAAAAGAAAAAAAACAAAACAACAACAACAACAACAAAAACGCAACAATACCATATGATAATACCCATCTCCACTGAGAGGAAATAACATATGCACTAATAAACATACCAACAAACAAAAAATAACAAGCAATCAAAAGCAAGGAAAAACCAAACAAACAAGAGAAACAAAAATCCAAAACAAAACAAAAGCAAAAAACAAAAAAGCACAAAAAACCCTATAAAATTGGGAGGGGGGTGGGAACAGATGGGGAGGGGAGTATCAAGGAGGAAGGAGGAAAACACAAGCAGCAAACAGAAGAATTATGATAATGATTTATGATTATATTAATAAATAAAATCCCTACATATACGAACAAAAACAAACACACATGCACACGCAACAACAACAACAACAACATTCAGAACCAAAAAGTAAGGCTTTATCCACTAATCAAAATAATATGAATATAATAGTGCTAATAGTCCCATTAATAAAAATAATACAATAATTTTTTTTTAAACATTTATACTGAGACTTTTAAACTGGGGAAAAAAGAAAAAAAGAAAAAAAGAAAAAAAAAAAAAGCTCCATCTAGTCATCAAATCAGTGGTTTGATTTTCTCCTTTTGAATTTGCAAAATATGCATGTGTTTACATACATCTCTTATTCCCTATCCTGTTCATAAATAAATTATTTAAAAAAATAAATAAAAATCTTTGTCCGCCTTTTCCTTTTCCACATATATATATAGCAAGCAAGGTGTAGATTTTTGAGTCACAGTAAACCACACATGAAAGATTTTTCAGGGTGAGCAGAGAGTACCAATATCTTTAGTCTGTTCTAAATATGGTTAATTGGATTCATGTTTAGTTCTTAAACATTTTTGCATAAGCGCATTAAGTGAATTTTCAACTGGTTTTTTGAATTGATTTTTATTTATGATGCATTTTAAATGTTTTGGGAGCTTGTTCCATAAATCACTACCTGAATATTGGAAGCTTGTTTTGTAAAGATTGTTTCTGGGTCTGGGAAATGTTAGTAGATGGTTATGCCTGTGTTCATTAATTTTGAATCTATTGATGATCTTGGGAGGGGCATTTCCATTGACAACTTTTTGTACAAATAGAGCTTTATTAAAGTAAAGCCTGTTTTGGAATGTAAGAATATTTGTTTGCTTATAATCATTGATGGTTAGGGAGCTTGCTTTTAATAGGACAAGTTTTAGTGCTCTTTTATATAATCGATGAATGAATTTCAAATTAGTTTCACTGCAGTTGTCCCAAAGAGATGAGGCATAGTCAACTATAGGCAAGATGTGTCCACAAAAAAAGAGTTTGCGTGAATGATCATCTAGAAAGTGTTTTATTTTTGATAGCTGGCGTACCTTGTTTGTAAGACGTTTTCCTAATGCCATCACATGGTCAGTCCAAGTAAGATTTTTGTCCATAATTACACCCAGAATCTTGTGTGAGTCAACTTCTTCAATAATTTTTTGATCTATCAACAGAGGTTGAAATTTACTTTTCATTTTTTGCCTCTTTTGTCTTGCTAGTACGTACATACTCTTAGTTTTTTGTGCATTTAAGGACATATGGTTTAATTGAGTCCAAGTAATCAATTTGTTGATATTGTTTTGAAGTTTGAGTGTCAGTCTTTGGGGGTCGGTATCACTACAATAGAGAGATGTGTCATCAGCAAACATTTCACAGTTACAATCTAGAAATAAGGGTAAGTCATTTACATATATAGAGAACAAAAGAGGACCCAATATTGATCCTTGTGGTACTCCATATTTAATAGATACTAATTCTGATGTTTGATTATTTGCAGTTACCAGCTGCTGTCTATCTAACAAAAAACTCTTTAAAAGATTGATTATTTCAGGTGTTAGTTTATATAGGTGAAGTTTACGTACTAGCAAGGAGTGATTAATTACATCAAATGCTTTTTCAAAGTCAACAAAAATTAAGCCTGTATAGTTATTTTTATTTATGTTGTGTAAGAGACTGTCTGTTAGTTGAGTTAGAGCTGTATGACAAGAATAGTTTTTACGAAAGCCTGACTGATCTTCATTTATTAGATTGTTGTTAGCAAAGTAGGAATATAAAGATTTTTGGATATGTTTTTCGATGGGTTTATGTAATTTCATGTGTGTGTGTGTGCAAATGCTGAGTTTCATGTATGTTGGGGTAGTGTGTGTGTGTTTATGTGTGTGTGTGTGTGTGTGTGAGTGGGTGGGTATGAAAAATGTCATGTGTTGAAACTATGTTGCTGTTTGATGATTTTATTTTAATCTTAAGCAGAACTCTGGCTTCAGTTTTTCAATTAAAAAAATCTTGATTTTTACAAATTTGATTCTGGGAAAAAAATCAAGAAAAGATAGTAGTGAGGAAGGGGATCAGAGTCAAGAGTACAGGATGCAGTTTGTGTATACTCTGTGTGTGTGTGTGTGTGTGTGTGTGTGTGTGTGTGTGTGTGTGTGTGTGTGTGTGTGTGTGTGTGTGTGTGTGTGTGTGTGTGTGTGTGTGTGTGTGTGTGTGTGTGTGTGTGTGTGTGTGTGTGTATGTGTGTGTGAAGTCAAATCAAAATACTATTCACTGCCCAAATATCAAATTTTATCATTCTTGTTCATCTCACTCTCACAAGAAAAAAAAATTGTACACAAAACTGCTTCATAAAGTTTGGCTATTATAAATCATTTCAAAATAAGACAATAAAATATGAAAACAAGAGCTACAAGTGCATCAGTTAACTGTGAGACCAGAAATATGGACAACTTACCTGGAAATAACAAAAAAAATCCAACCAAAACAAACTAAACATGAAATTAATGGAGAACATATACATACATATACATGCATACTCATCAGGTTAAGAGACACATGAATCAGGGGTAGTGGATGAGAGATGATGAAAATATTTAGTAACACATGATATAACAGCTGATAAATGTTTAAATCTAGAAGAATGAAAACTAGTTTACACTTGCTTCACTCTGTGTGTGTGTGTGTGTGTGTGTGTGTGTGTGTGTGTGTGTGTGTGTGTGTGTGTGTGTGTGTGTTGTGTGTGTGTGTGTGTGTGTGTGTCTCACTATAGTATGTGCACATTATGGCTTTATAAGTTTTATGTGTAGGTAAGTGTTGTTCAAAGCTGTGGCTAAAGAAATTACAATATAAGAATAATGAGTTTTCAGAGTCTAATTTTGGCTAGGGGAAGAGACTGGGGTTTTGTGCATGTTCACATTATCATATAACTTTGGATTAATTTTCAATGTCTACAGTAGTGCCTCATTTACTGTGCAAATTCTCTAGCAAGTATTCCCCTGAAACCTTGCATGTAGATGCAAAAATGACTTCTGAGATACATGCTATTATTCAAAAATTTTTGGTCCATCAAAGTTTTCATTTTAAGCATAGTTAAATTTGGTAATGTAATTTTGTTGATTTTAAGTAAAATCCAGATTGGTGTTGTCTACACCTAAGTGAATTTACATATCCTAATTTCTGTCCAGGGTACCTTTCTATTCACATGTTTTGCCTTTGTAATGATATTAGTTTCAACATTCCATACATTAGCTAATTGTCCATGAGGAGATTACCTGTTTTTCACAAAATATAATTTTATTTTTTTTAATCAAAAATATTTTCCCATGATATTCACTGTTGAAACTTAATATTCTAGCTTTAAATAATGATTTCTCTTTCTGTGTAAAATATTACTGCAAAATATTTTGTAGAACCTGAGATACAATACTCAGCCAAAATGAGCACCGAGGCCAGGAGTAGTCCCCCATTAAAATAGGTCTAATATTTCAGAAAATTCATATATGACCACAAAACTTTGTAGGTATGTATTTCTTTGTGTACTCAATCAGCATGTAGAGTTTCATAAAGATTAAACTTTGGTTGCTAAGGAAAATTTAACATTGAAATTGTGATTCAGTTTTTCTTAATTTTCTCAAAATGGCTGCTTTCAGGTAAACCCTATTCTAAACCCGCTATCTCAAAAACTAATAATCCGATTTTGATGGGGTTTTCACCAGTAGAAAGAGCATTCAAATTACATCTAGAATCAAATAAAATATGCAAAAAGCCGGATTATGACATCAGACTCCTTTTGTGCTGGAACGTCACAAATGATTATAAATAGGAAAGCAATATGTGTTGCACACTTTTTTTCGCTCTTTCTTGACATGTTCTAGTAAAAGATAATTAAATAAATAAAAGATAAATCATAGGGAATCCATAGGAAGGAAGTAGCAAAACTACTACATGTGACAAATACCAATTCTTTTAGTGTTTGGATCTCAAGTCACCCTGCCACCCTGTTTCCCTCACTGTTGTAATAAAACAGAATTGAACTGTTTCAGATTAATAAGTTAAAAGGTGGCCTCACCAATAGCCCCCCCCCCTGCCCTCTCCCCCCCCCCCCCCCCCCTTCCCACCTACCCAATTTCACTCAGCTAACCTATATGTGACGCTCCACCACATAATGAGACGGAGTGCACATGAGGTCAATTTTTAGTTATTGACATGTTATTAATGTGCAATAAAGTGGCTATCAAATACAAAAAACAGATTGAAAATCGGACAATTCTGTGCAAAGTTATTACAAGTTGAAATGATAGACTACAGGAAGTGGCAAAATGAGAAACGGACAAGTTTATTTTCGTAACACGTTGTCAGAATGAGGGCTTGGGTATTTTCAAGACACATTTAGAAGCAAAAGGGATAAAAATTATGCCTTGATATTTCATTATAAGGTAGATAAACGGATATAGTTTAATAAATAATCAAAATATCAAAATTGACAACTTGACCCCTACCTGCCTTTAATGGCTCCTAGAGCAAAATTGGGTAATGTGCTAAGCGACTCATTTCGTGGCGGAGCGTCACATATGTTAACTAAAAAGACAATTTTCTGATATCCACAAAGCACAGGAGTAGCAACAAGTGGTACACCTTACATGTGTTTTTTGTTCTTTCTTTTTTACTGCATAGCATTTTTTTTTTACAGTTATTCATTTGATTTATTTTTACTGGGACTAGAATGTTTAGTAAATAAAGCATTGGCAGATGCCTAGGGAACTTTTTGTTATCCACCACTACCTACAAGATGAATAATCGGTTCTTCAGCAAAGTCCCACTGGCCATACCTATCATGTCTCTGCAATTTTGGAATATCTGGATGTTTTTTCCTAAAATCTTGAAATAAGATAAAAGCGTTTACCTCTGCAATGTACATGAATTTTTTAAAAATATAAAAAACCAGCGTTTTTTACCATTTCTAACTTTTGCACACTGTGTTGTATTTGCTAATCACTGTTATCCACCCCTCCAATATTTTCATTATAAACTTTTACTAGTTCTGGTTGCCTGACATTCATTTTTCTAAACTGCCCCTGAACTTTTTATATCTGCTGAACAAAACAAGACCTATTTGCTGTTTGAATGGGTGACAATAGGGAAAATTTGTTTTGATGTTTCTCTATTACATTGAAAGTATGTTCCTCTCTCTCACCCAAGAAAATAAATGAAGAAAGTCCACTGACCACAATTAACAGTCCATGTCAGCTGAGTTTTCACATTATCCAGTTAAACACCGGGGAATGGTGGGTACAAAGGAAGGTACAGGGTGTCTTGATCCCAGGTCCTCCGTATTTCATTCCTGAACCACAAAGTAAAAATAGTTTTCTTTCTTTGTTTTGTTTTGTCTTTGGTTTGGTTTTTTGGGGATAAGCTGAAAGAAATATCGATAATAAATAAAGCACAAGAACATCAGTTATATAGGAAGAATGAAAATACTTGCATGGCTAGTGGTTAACACACACACACATACACACACAGAACTCCATGGCCGTCAAACTGCACTTTCCCCAAAAGTCTTTCGGATGAAAAAAAAAACAAGGCCCAGTGTCCACACGCACGCAGAACATCTTGCGCACACGTTAAATCTTGTTCCGCTCTTCGTAAAAGTAGTCCATTATGTTTCAGTGGGAACAGATGACAATATTTACACAACTGCATATACACGGGAACAGATAAAAAGAAATACATGCATACTTATCCCATTAACCTCAATAGAAAAGGAAAAAAAAAAAAAGAAAAAGTCACATTTGTCATGTAACTAATATACTATCTCACACACACACACACACACACACACTCACTCACACACACACACACACACAC
Organism: Stramonita haemastoma; assembly: GCA_030674155.1. NCBI lineage: Eukaryota > Metazoa > Mollusca > Gastropoda > Neogastropoda > Muricidae > Stramonita > Stramonita haemastoma. The sequence goes on from JASPKP010000388.1 coordinate 14,941, forward strand.
ACACACACACACACACACACACACACACACACGCACAACACACACACACACACACACAACCCACACACACATGGGATGGGATAGCATAGTGGTCAGAATATTGCGCTCGCAATATGACGACTCGGTTCAATTCCCGGTCGAGGGATTTTTCCTATGAAATTAACATAAATGCTGACTCTACTCTCCCCAAAAGTCTTTTGGATGAGACTAAAAACCCAGGCCTGTGTGGGAACGCACGTAGAACATCTTACAGGTAGTAGCAACAAGTGGTACACCTTACATGTGTTTTTTGTTCTTTCTTTTTTACTGCATAGCATCTTTACAGTTATTCATTTGATTTATTTTTACTGGGACTAGAATGTTTAGTAAATAAAGCATTGGCAGATGCCTAAGGAACTTTTGTTATTCACCACTACCTACAAGATGAATAATCGGTTCTTCAGCAAAGTCCCACTGGCCATACCTATCATCTCTCTGCAATTTTGGAATATCTGGATGTTTTTTCCTAAAATCTTGAAATAAGATAAAAGCGTTTGCCTCTGCAATGTACATGAATTTTTTAAAAATATAAAAAACCAGCGTTTTTTACCATTTCTAACTTTTGCACACTGTGTTGTATTTGCTAATCACTGTTATCCACCCCTCCAATATTTTCATTATAAACTTTTACTAGTTCTGGTTGCCTGACATTCATTTTTCTAAACTGCCCCTGAACTTTTTATCTCTGCTGAACAAAACAAGACCTATTTGCTGTTTGAATGGGTGACTGTATTGCTATATTTGCTGTTTGAATATATGAATACTGCTATATTTGCTGTTTGAATGGGCGCACACGTTCAATCCTGTTCCGCTTTTCATAAGAGTAGGTTATTGTAAGCCGGTGGGAACATATGACATTTTAAAAGCTGCATAGACACGGGGACTGGATGTAAAAAAGCATATGTTTGCATATTTCAGTATCCTCGACATAAAAGAATAAATGAAAATAGCAATAAACATACCCCACCTCCCTCCCCCAAAGGCTAAGTATGTCCTTCAGATGGGACTATAAACCATGAAACTATAAAAACAGGCCAGTGCGAATGCACGCAGAACATCTTGCCTACACATTAAATCCTGTTCCGCTTTTCATAAGAGAAGGCAAACGTGTGCTGATAGGAACAAATGATATTTACAAAACTGCATACACAAAAATAAAAAATAAAAATGAAAATAGTAATTCTTTGCAAAAAGAGTGATTACAGAGAGAAAAATGCTAAAATCATGACACATAATCATAAGCATTATCATAACAATACAGTATGTACAACTGCGCATTTAGACTGAACATAAGCTTAGTGAAGTTAATTTATTCTTTCCACTAACAGACTAAAAGCACGTAAAACTGCCAGTGTCACTCATGTGTGTCGAAGCAAAGTCGTTTATGAAAATATTATTGACAGTTAACAATTCTCTTCCACAACTTTGCATACTAAACATTTATATGATATTACAATAAAATAAAATATGTGGAACGATGGTGGCAGGATGGTTAAGACATTTGCCTGCGAATATGTAAACGGCGAGTTTCTGGGTTTATACCCAGCTTGCTGTTTCTTCCTAGTTTGACAAAGAAATCGAACACAATGTCAAAGTCATTCGGATGAGGCTATAAACCGAGGTACTTGTGCGAATGCACGCAGAACATTAAAATGCATTAAAACGCACATGTTAAAATCCCATTCCACCTTTTGGAAGATCAGGCCATAGTGTGCCAGTTGCAGCGGTTGACAAAATTATATAGAAAAAAAACAAGCAGCACACACACAGGTGTCATGTTTCCATCCTTGAGGGTAAAAAAACTAAAATAATGGGTAGGTGATGCACTTGTTCACGTGCTATCCCCGGGGAGAGGAGACCAAATTTCATGCAGATAAAAATGTTGTGACATAAAGTGGTATGAAATAAAATTTATAATTAAAAAAAAAAAATGATCACAAACTTCATAAAACTTTTTTATGAATATAATTGCTACTATTGTTATAAGAATAGACCAGTTGCTCCCATCAGCTCAAACCACCTTATTTGATATAGTACCTTTGGTTATCCAAATGTATAAATGATTATAAATAGGAATCCAATATGTCTTGCATACTTTTTTCTCTCTGTCTTGACATGTTCTATTAAAAGATAATTAAATGAATAAAAGATAGACCATAGGGAATCCATAGGAAGGAAGTAGCAAAACTACTACATGTGACAAATACCAATTTTTTTAGTTTTTGTATCTCAAGTCACCCTGCCAGCCTGTTTCCCTCACAGTTGTAATAAAACAGAATTAATCTGTTTCGGATTAATTAGTAAATGTGACGCTCCACCACAAAATCAGTCGCTTAGCATATTACCCAATTTTGCACTAGCAGATATTAAACAGGTAGGGGTCCAGTTGTCAATTTAGAGATTTTGATTGATTATTAACACTTTGTACCCCAAGGGTGCAGCTGCACTGCAGTCTCTGTGGACCAGCCCTGCAGCAGCTGAGTGCAGTGTGCACTGGGTCATCATAGTAAAATCCTCATATGTTTTTTCTTTGAAGCCCATTCTTTATGAAACTATGGCATTGTGTGGGTAAATGACTGCCCATTATATGCGTGCATAAAAGTCTATATTGCATAAAAAAGAGTATGTTAATTATGGTGTCAAATTACGTAATTGCTCTGATTTTAAGTGGTGATCCCACTGATGGGCTTATCATTTTTACGCAATGTGTGCAACAAATACAACACAACAACAACAAAACTATACAAGAATCTCAAATAAACAGGGACAAACATAGGTACTATACAAGTTTTCTTCCAGCATTGCATCAAATGTAATATAATCAAAGGGAACCACTTAACTGTACACATGACACTGTCACAATAACAATCATGGAATATACAGATAACATTTCTTCCCTAGTCCAAGTAAGTTCCTGAACTTTTCTATACTACTTTATTCATAGGTACAGAATGTTTGCACTTCACCAGGTGACTTGTAGTTTATTTGTTACATTTCCACAAGGGGTTGTATTTGCTGAATACTGTTATCAACCGTTCCAATATTTTCATTCTAATCATTTACTACTTCTGGTTGCCTGACATTCATTTTTCTAAACTGCCCCTGAACGTTTTATCTGTGCTGAACAAAACAAGACCTATTTGCTGTTTGAATGGGTGACAGAAAGGAAAATTTGTTTTGATGTTTCTCTATTGGATAGAAAGTATGTTCCTCTCCCTCACCCAACGAAATAATAGAAAAAAGTCCACTAACCACAAATAACAGTTCGTGCCAGTTGAGTTTTCCCATCATGCAGGTAAACACCGGGGGATGGGTGGGTACGAAGGAAGTCCCAGGTCCTCCGTATTTCATTCCTGAACCACAAAGTAAAAATAATTTTCTTTGCTTGTTTTGTTTTTTCTTTGGGTTTCATTTTTTGGGTAAGTTGAAAGAAATATCCATAATAGATAAAGCACAGGAACTTCAGTTATATAGGAAAAACATAAATGCTTGCATTTTAAGACACACATATAAACACATACACACACATACACATACAGAACTTTTTGGCCGTCAAACTGCACTCTCCCCAAAAGTCTTTCAGATAAAACTTAACCTAAGCCCAGTGTCCAAATGCAAGCAGAACATCTTGCGGACACGTTAAATCCTGTTCCGTTTTTTGTAAAAGTAGGCCATTTTGTGGCGGTGGGAACAGACGACAATATTTACACAACTGCATATATACGGGTACAGATGAAAAGAATAACATGAGTGCTTATCCCATTATCCTCAATAGAAAAGAATAAAATAATATGAATTAAAAAGTCACATTTGTCATGTAACTGACAAACTATCACACACACACACACACACACACACACACACACACACACACACACACACACACACACACACACACACACACACACACACACACACACACACACACACACACACAAACACACACTCCACACACACACAGAGGACAGGATAACATAGTGGTCAGAATATTGTGCTGCCAATATGACGACCCATTTCATACCCAGCCGAGGGGATTTTTCCTCTGAAATTGACATAAGTGCTGACTCTACTCTCCCCAAAAGTCTTTCGGATGAGACTAAAAACCAAGGCCTGTGAATATCTTGTGCACACGTTAAATCCTGTTCTGCCTTTTGTAAGAGTAAGCCATCATGTGCCGGTGGGAACAGATGACATTTACAAAGCTGCATACACACGGGGACTGGATGTAAAAAAGCATATGTTTGCTTATTCCAGTATCCTTGACATAAAAGAATAAATAAAAATAGTAATAAACATAACCCACCTCCCTCTAAGTCAACGGAAGCCTAAGGAAGGACGGTGGCGGGATGGTTAAGACGTTTTCCTGCCAATATGTAAACAGTGAGTTTCTGGGTTTGTACCCAGCTTGCCGTTTCTTCCCAGTTTGACCAAAAAAATCGAACTGAATGTCAAAGTCATTCGGATGAGTCTACAAACCAAAGTCCGTGTGTGAACGCATGCAGAACATCTTGTGCACACATTAAAATCCCATTCCACCTTTTAGAAGAGCAGGCCATAGTGTGCCAGTTGGAGCGGTTGACAAAATTATATATAAAAAAAAGTTGCACACAATAAGGTGTCATGTTTAGACACCATCCTTGAGGATAAAAAAAAAAAAGGGTAAGCGATGCACTTGTTGTTGACGTGCTACCCTGGGGAGAGCAGCCCAAATTTTATGCAGATAAATATGCTGTGACATAAAGTGGTATAAAATAAAATTTAAAATTAAAAAAAAAATGTGATCACAAACTTCATAAAACTTCTTTTTTATGAATATAATTGCTACTATTGTTACTAAAAATAGACCAGTTCCTCCCACCAGCACAAACCAACTTATTTGATGCAGTACCTTTGGTTCTCCAAATGTATAAATGATTATAAATAGGAATCCAATATGTCTTGCACACTTTTTTCTCTCTTTCTGGGCATGTTCTATTAAAAGATAATTAACACTTTGTACCCCAAGGGTGCAGCTGCACTACAGTCTCTGTGGACAAGCCTTGCAGCAGCTGAATGCAGTGTGCACTGGGTCATCATAGTAAAATCCTCATATGTTTTTTCTTTGAAGCCCATTCTTTATGAAACTATGGCATTGTGTGGGTAAATGACTGCCCATTATATGTGTGCATAAAAGTCTATATTGCATAAAAAAGAATAGGTTAATTATAGTGTCAAATTACATAATTGCTCTGATTTTAAGTGGTGATCCCACTGATGATGTAATGATTTTTACACAATGCATGCAACAAATACAACAAAACAACCAAAAAACTATACAAGAATCACAAATAAACAAGCAAAAACATAGGTACTAAATAAGTTTTCTTCCAGCATCGAATGTAATATAATCAATGGGGACCACTGAACTGTACACAGGACACTGTCACAATAACAATCATGGAATATACAGATAACATTTCTTCCCTAGTCTGAGTAAGTTCCTGAACTTTTCTACACTACTGTATACATATGTACAAATGTTTGCACTTCACCAGGTGGCTTGTAGTTCATTTTCATGTACACAGTTGGCGCACACGCACGCACGCATGCACGCACACACGTGCGCACACACACACAATATGAACACACGCATACACGTGCGCGCACACACACGCACACACACGCATACGCGCGCACCCATGCACGTATGCATGCACGCACACACGAACGCACACACCCACTCACACACACTGTCCACCACCACATTGTTGTGAATACACATTGAAATGAAGACCAAAAATTTTACGACCCCCGCCCCCACCCCCAACCACACACACACAACACAGAAGAGATCTATTTGTGTAGGTTTGGGTTAAAATGTTACTCTGGATCAATGGGAAAACAAAACCTACATTCATTATTGCACCTAAAACACGTTCACCGTATATAACAATTACAAACGATTCTCTCACTCAACCAGGACCCTTTCACTCCATTTTTCATTGTAAGCAACACCTAGCGTAAGTGACACCTTAAACATGTGAATAGAAAGGTACCATGGACAGAAATAAGGATATGTAAATTCATTTAGGTGTAGACAACTCACTCACTCACTCAGTCCCATGTCCCAAAGGACGTAGGGGGGACATGAGAGAAGACGCAACAGAGATCTTTTTCCATGCTTCACGATCCTGTGTGGCTAGTAGGAGCTGTTGCAGGGGTTGGGCGGTCCAGTCTTTGATGTTGTCAACCCATGATTTCTTTGGGCGGCCTCTTCTTCTCTTGCCCTCAACTGTTCTTGCAGTATCAGTATCATACAACTCAAGAAAGAACAGGGAACAGGGACTCGGCCACATGCTTGGTCACACACACACACGCACACAGACACACACACACACAGACACACACACACACACACACACACACACATGCACAGACATACACACACACACACACACACACACACACACACACACACAAACACACACACACACTGATGTAGAACTGAAATTGATGATGTCATAATAATGGTAAAAGTAGAAGCAAGCAGTAGCAGCAGTAGTAGCTTCAAATAACACACACACACACACACACACACACACACACACACACACACACACACACACACACACACACACACACACACACACACAAACACACACACACACACACACACACACACACACACACACACACACACACCCCACACACACACAGACAAGGCGTCCCGGGAATATTTCAGAGCTGAAGAAGATGTGCAGATAGATCTATCTGTATGTATGTATGTATGTATGTATGTATGTATGTATGTATGTATGTATGTATGTATGTATGTATGTATGTATGTATGTATGCATGTATGCATGTATGCATGTATGTATATATGTATGTATATATGTATGTATATATGTATGTATCTATGCATGGATAGATGGATGGATGGATGGATGGATGGATGGATGGATGGATGGATAGATGGATGGATGGATGGATGGATGTACGTATGTACGTATGTACGTGTGTATGTAACGGGCAGGTGGTCACTTGCAATGACCTCTCCTACATTACTGTGCCCGTAGCAACACCTTCCCTTGGTGCCCCCTGTTCTCACTGAGCTTGCTACGTCATGGCGCGACCGAGTACCTGGTGGTATAACTGGGTCCGGGAGGAAAGCTTGCCCCGTTATGTGCGGCACGCATGGCCCAGTGTCATGTGGATATGCCCTGGTGCCCACGAACCAGCCTCCCAGCTATGGGCAAATAGCGAAGACTAAATTACCCTGCTGGCAGGCTCAAAGAACTGAGGGCTGGTGTATCCCTAATATATGGCTGGCTGAGACTTCAAACACCAGTTGTAAATCTGCCTAGGACCCGAGGACCTTGCTGTCAACATCCCAGCTTGCTGGCCATGGCAGATGAATCGCGAGTTTAAAGGGTGGGAACGGTACTGCGCGCACTGTCTCTCACCTTAAAAATCCTATGCACAGGCCAAAGGACAAGTCCACGTTCCCCCCTCATCCTCCCTTTTTCCTACTATCCCCAAGCCCTGTAGCGATGGGAAAGGGGCAAATGTGGCAGGTGAAAGATGTCACTGGAAGCCACAGTTCCAATCCTGCATGCAGGCGATTCAGGAGTATGGGTCGTCTGATTGTTGACCTGAGGATGACAACATCACCCGGCAGCACCCTGAATGACCAAGCAGCCCTCTTTAGGGATAGCACTGCTTGCTCCACATGGAGAGGGGCCTAGAAAAGGTGCCCTAATGAAAGCTCATCCTCATACCACTCAGTTGGCTAGCCGCGGTCAATGGGCATCTTTCCAAGTGGTCGAGCAAAAACAAAGTCAAAGTCAAGTGGCTCCACACCTGCCTCCAAAGGTGTGACAGGTCTCAAACTGGTGTGCTGGAACATCAGAACCATGCTATATACAGTGGATAGCAACCGTCTTGAACGACACTCTGCTTTAGTTGCACACGAATTCTCGCGACTAAATATCGACATCGCAGCTCTTAGTGAAGTCCGCTTCCCAGATGAAGGTAGTCTCAAAGAACACGGCGCCGGTTACACCTTATACTGGTCAGGCAAGCCCCAATCCGAACGACGCCTTTCAGGTGTAGGCTTCATGATCAAGAACACCATTGCCTCAAAGCTGGAGAACTTACCAACAGGTCATTCAGACCGTATCATCTCCATGCATCTGCCACTGGAGAACAAGCAGCACATCACTCTCTTCAGTGTGTATTCCCTGACTCTTCAAGCAGACCCTGCAGACAAGAACAAATTCTACTGTGACCTGCGCAGCCTGGTAAGAAACACCCCTGCAGACGACAAGGTCATTATCCTTGGGGATTTCAATGCTAGAGTTGGCTGAGATTCAGAAGCCTAGGATGTCCCATTTATACCTCTGTAATTCATGTGTGAGTTCCTGGACTGTAAATCACCTTCGTTGATTTAACCAAGGCATTTGACACTGTGAGCAGGAAGGGCCTGTGGCAGATCATGGAGCGTCTTGGCTGTCCCCCAAAGTTTCTCAACATGGTGATCAAGCTACATGAAGACCAGCGTGGCCAGGTCAGAAACAGCAGCGACCTCTCAGAGCCTTTCCCAATCACAAACGGGGTGAAGCAGGGCTGCGTTCTTGCACCAACCCTCTTCACTATCTTCTTCAGCATGATGCTTCAGCGGGCCACAGAAGACCTTGATGACGAAGACGGAGTTTTCATTCGCTACCGCACAGATGGCAGCCTATTCAACCTGCGGCGTCTTCAGGCCCACACCAAAACCCTGGAGCAACAAATTCGAGAGCTACTTTTTGCTGATGATGCTGCCCTTGTAGCCCACACAGAAACCGCCCTGCAGCATGTAACATCCTGTTTTGCAGAGGGAGCCCAGTTCTTCAGACTCGAAATTAGCCTGAAGAAGACATAGGGTTCTCTACCAGCCCGCACCTCAGGTAGCGTACCACCCACCTCACATAAAAACTGGTGAGACAGAACTGAAGACAGTCCAGCAGTTTACTTACCTGGGATGCACAATCTCCTCTGACGCAAAGATTGATAAAGATGTAGACAACAGACTGGCAAAGGCAAACAGTGCTTTCGGCAGACTCTACCATCGTGTCTGGAAAAACAACCACCTGAAGAAAGACACCAAGATCAGTGTCTACAGAGCCGTGGTACTGACCACCCTCCTGTATGGCTCTGAGTCATGGGTCACATACAGACACCACCTGCGAATTCTGGAACACTTCTACCAGCGCTGTCTCCGCTCAATCCTTGACATCCACTGGAGTGACTTCACCACAAATGCTGAGGTGCTGGAGCAAGCAGGGATCACCAGCATTGAGGCCATGTTGCTGAAAATGCAGCTACGCTGGGCAGGGCATGTCTCTAGAATGGAGGACCATCGCCTACCGAAGATGGTTCTCTACGGTGAACTTTCCACCGGACACCGCTACAGAGGCGCACCAAAGAAGAGATTTAAAAACTCTCTGAAGAAATCTCTGTCAGCCTACCTCATAGACCATAACCAGTTGTCAGTCCTTGCTGGTGACTGGCAGGCCTGGCGACACACTGTGCATCAGTCGGTCTCCTCCTTTGAGGACAATCACAGAGCTGCCCTTGAGGAGAGGTGAATGAGGAGGAAGAACTGCGTCCCCTCTACATCAACCCCAGAATCGACTTTCCCCTGCAGCCGCTGCGGCCGGGTTTGTTTGTCACGCATTGGACTGAACAGCCACCAGCGAGCCTGCACCAGACGTGGACAGTGCTCTTAATCTTTGTTCGCGAAGCCAAGCTATGATGTGTGTATGTATGTATGTATGTATGTATGTATGTATGTATGTATGTATGTATGTATGTATGTATGTATGTATGTATGTATGTATGTATGTATGGATGTATGTATGTATGGATGTATGTATGTATGGATGTATGTATGTATGTACGTATGTATGTATGTACGTATGTATGTATGTACGTATGTATGTGTGTGTGTCTTCAATTTTACGTCTGGTCACTTAATGTGATATTAAACTGGGAGAGGGGGTGGGGGGGGGGGGGGGGGGGGGGGGGTTGAGGGGAGGGGTTGATGAGATGGAAGATGTAGCAAGATACTAATTCCAAACAATACAAAAAATAAAAAATAAAACAAGGCAAAGAAACACAATAAGAACAACCCTCAGAACAACAACAATAGCAACAAAACTATGCTAACAGCAGAACCTGAACATTTGGAATCATTCTGATTTCAAATCTGTAGCAGACGCATTGTCAAATTTTACAAAAGTGAAGCTACTGGGGATCGCATCAGGGATAATGCTATCTCACACAATAGCCTTGGATTCGTAAGAACCTCGTGTAGGGACTTATTTTGAAATGATGGTAGGAACTTTTTTAAACCTGGACAGTGATACAAAACATGAATATTTGAAAGTTTTTCACCGCATATACATTGTATATTTTTTGCAAATTTTCTTCGAAAAGCATTAAGTTTCAATCTGTAGATTAGAGTAACAGTTTTTCTGGTACAGGATTTTTGAGTACAAAGAATGTTCTCAAAATCTAGATATGAACAATTATACAGGGGATATCCAGCCTCTTCCTGTTTCTTTCTAACATGTTTCCAGCAAACATTTTGAAGCAGTGCATAACCCTCACGAAGAGAGAGCGGAACATGCACGACAGTAGAACAGCAAGAATGATTTGCTACTGATTTGGCTACTCTGTCAACCTTTTGATTACCATAAATACCACAGTGAGATGGAACCCAGCAGAAAGTAACATTAGATCCTCTCAGAATAAAAAAGTGTATTAAATGATTGATTTCAGTTATAAGATCCTGTCTAGCATTAGATTCTGAGTTACAAAGTGACTGTAAAACAGATTTCGAGTCAACACAGAACAAAACCTGCAAAATAGTTTTAGGGAAATCAAGCAGGAAGTACAAAGCCATTAAAATAGCTGTAAGGTCAGCTGTAAAAATGGAATGATGTTTGCTGATATAAAAGGATTTATCAACCTTTAAAGTAGGAATAAAGAAAGCAGCCCCTGCTTCCTTATTTTCAAGAAGAGATCCATCAGTGTAAACTTTAACATGAGAAGGGTATGTGTTTTCTAGATGCACCTTTACATATGAACCAAGGATAAGCTCATTGTCCTCTTTTTTTAAAGATGAATAATTGATATCAAAATTTGCCCTCTGAAGTTCCCAATTTGGACACGGTGATAAAGGAGGTGTAGAATTTTGCCATTCTTTAATATTGATTTTTGACTCTTTGAGAAAACCGGCAGTGTAAGTACCAATTGTAGCAAGAGAAGAAATATTTTTAGCTCTTTTGGGGAAATCTGAGTCAGATCTGATTGTAGTTTCCAATGCAATATTGTTTTCAATAGCTGAACTTCTCAAAATATACTTTGAAACGGCTAGATTACGATATTCATCTAAAGGCAGTACTTTTAGTTCTCTGTATGTTCCTAAAGACGACGTATGAAAAGGAACTCCCAAAGTAATACGGAAGGTTTTACAATCGAAACTTTGAATTTTGTTCAATAGATATTTAGGGGCACTGAAAAATAATTCTTGACCATATGTTAGTTTGGAACGAACCAGAAATAATGCTAAATGTTTTAAAACTAATGAATTTTGTGCCCATACTTGTCTACTGATTGCCTTTAAAATATTTAGACTTCTTCTGGCTTTGTTCAAGGTATATTCAATATGACAATGCCATGTTAACTTTGAAGTAAGTGTAATACCTAGAAACTTTATCATAGGCTTGTAATCTAGAACTTTATCACCGATCTTAAAGACAGGAAGGTTAGTAGGATCAGCACCACTGTTAAAAAGCATCATTTGTGTCTTTTCTGTAGAAAGACTTAAGCCGTTATCAACCATATACCTATTAATCCTATCCAATTCAAGGTGATATAATTTTCTAACATAGTTTAACTGTCTTTTTGGTGTTATCTTTTTCATTGTTACTCTTTTCCACATACAAACGTCATCAGCATAATGAACAAGAACAACATTGTTCGATACAGACTTCGAGAGGTCATAAAGTACAGAACCTTGTGGTATACCCATTTGTAAAATTCTACTTGAGGAATAAGAATTTCCAACTTTTGCCTGAATGCTTCTTCCAGTAAGAAAATTTTTCAGATAGTAATAAATAAAACCTGATAATCCAATACATTTTAGTTTATATAATAGTCTAGCATGCCAAACCTTGTCATACGCTTTGTTAATATCAAAGAAAGTGGCAAGTATATTTTTTCTGCGAGCAAATTGATGTTTAATTTGAGTAGTCAGCTTTACTAGGTGGTCCATAGTTGATCTTCCTTTTCTAAATCCTGCTTGATTTACTGGGAGGATTTTATTTTTATCACAGTAATACACCAGCCTGTTCAAAATAAGTTTTTCCATTAGTTTCCCAACATGTGATGTAAGTGCCACAGGTCTATAACTACTTGTATCACTTTTTGATTTACCTTGTTTAACCATCTTAGCCCCATTGCGGCCGCAGCCGGCCGTTACAGCACCCGCTGCTAGATTCCGTTGCGGCCGTAGCCGGCCGTTGGTCCTGACCTCGTGGGCAGTACTTTTCCATCACACACATAGCTCGTGGTTCTCACACAATGTGTCTGAAATTTGGTGGGGCGATGGAGGGAAGGTTTCAGATGGTGCCAAGGATAAATTTAGACCACTAACACTGTGTACTTGGGAGGGAAGGAAAAAAGCAAGGCTGGCGATAGAAACGCCAAAAATAAATGGCGTCTTCGTTGGTAGCAGACGATTCATCTAACTAACTAGACAATAAAATGAACGTGTTTGCATTGGAAGTAGAAAAAATTCAATGATAAATATTAAGTGAGTCAGAAATAAAAAGCTGACGGGGTAGAAGAGAAAGGAAATAACGCAGTTAGAGAGAAGAATGAACCCGACTACACGGCACATTCCTGCAAGCGTGGCGACCTGTGCTACCACACACGCTGTGGAGGACCTGGGGGGGAGGGGGAGGTCCGCAGCATGAACGCCAGAAAATGTGATGCCTTTTGTCTCTTTTCTAGTTAATACCACACTCTTTATTTGAAACTCAACGGACAGATTTGCTGATGGCGAAAATAGCGAGAAGGAAAAGAAAACAGATCTCCAGTCTGCCAAGGTGCCACAGGTGACAACGATAGGTACACCCCCCGACACATCCACATTTTGTGCTTTCTGTGATGTGATGTGTCCCTGTGCCATCACTATGACTACTTTAAAGGCTATCACGATTAAAACTTTGTAGAATTACAGAAGTTCTGTGTTGTTTCATGTTTGTCACACCTGTATGGTGACACTGGTGACAATGTGACACTTGTGTACAATATTACACTTCTGTGCACTTAACAAACATGTGGTAAGACATAGAATCTGAAATGCAGTATATAGGTTAGATATTGATTGAATATTCCTTGTTTTCAAAAGACAAAAAACCAGTTAAACAAAAAGTATGCCTCATCAAGACATATAAAACAACAGGTGTTATGAGGACATTGTGTGACACATCCTTGAAGTACAATTGCACACAAACATTAATAAACACGTTAGCTAGGCATCAGTTCTTTATTCAACACTTACATGTATGAGTTTGTGTATATTCCATATATATTTTGCTGGTTTATTGTATACAACATACTTTTACCTGTGATTGGTGACAAATAAGGTGACAACGACATGACATTTTGTGACCAGACATGTAAACTTACCTTAAAATGCAAGTACAAAGATATATCTAGCTTGTGACAAAATTTCAGCTTGATAGCTTGTCATGGCACACAGACAGTTGTCTCAGGAGTAGACTATGTCAGTTTGGGGTAGAAAACTTTCAAAGAATTCAAAATCTACAGGCAGTTTAGCTCTGTAGAATTCAACAACAAGAGGGTTAAGTATGGGAACGATGATAGACTGCTTCCAGATGTATGTATGTATGTATGTATGTATGTATGTATGTATGTATGTATGTATGTATGTATGTATGTATGTATGTATGTATGTATGTATGTATGTATGTATGTATGTATGTATGTATGTATGTATGTATGTATATGTATGTATGTATGTATGTATGTATGTATGTATGTATGTATGTATGTATGTATGTATGTATGTATGTATGTATGTAGGCATGTACGGAATATGGTGGTGAAGATGATTCAGTCAGCGCTCCGTGATCTAATCTGTTTGTTATTTTCTACTGTGGAGGAGGAAAGGGCTGTAGGTTGGTACAGATCTTATTCATTTATTCGTTATTTGTTCATTCATTCATTCAATTATTGATTTAATCTGCTATTCTGTTATATGGCTTTTGTCTGAGTTGATCTTTGTCAATCTACAGCAATAATATGCGTTCAGTGTTTAGAGTTCCATGTTGAATGCGCTCTCTCTCTTTTTATTATACATAAATGACCTTCTTCTACATATCAATTCCAAATATGAAATATTTGCTGATGACACAACCATACATATGAGCCATAACGACATTGACTATCTTGCAACCACATTAAAAAAAAAGCGCAGACGAACTTGTCAAATGGACAGAACAAAACCACATGTCCTTTCATCCCCTCAAAACAAAATGCATGCTTATCACCATGAGAAAATAGCAACAAAATTTATCACATAAACTGTTTTCAATTTACATCAAAAAGGAAGCAATTGAACAAACCTCTCACCACAAAGTTCAAGGAGTGACAATCGATGAAAATATCAGCTGGTTCTACCACATATCTCATCTATGCAAGTACTTGTTCCAAAAAGTTTACCAGTTGACTAAAATTAAACACTTTCCCAACTTCCACTCAAGGAAAGTCTTATTTCAAGCTTATATACATTCCTCAATAAATGATGCAGCAACCCTCTGGGATTCTGCCAGTGCAAATACCATGTCTTAAACTGGTCCTTTTGAAGAAAACAACCTTGCTAGAAGCAGACTATACTCAGTTAAATATTCTTCCCCTACACCAACGACTAAAATATGACAAGGGCATCATGATGTTTAAGATAATGACAGGAAATGTCTCCACACCCTTAAAAGATAAATTCCCAATCATTAATTCCAGAAATATGGAAAAGCCAAGTGTCCCAATCCCAAGAATAGACTTGTTCAAATCTAGTTTACTTTGCTCAGGCCCTACATTGTGGAACTCCCTTCCTGTTTCAATTAAACAGCACCAATCATTAACAACCTTCAAAAATCACCTTCTAAACCACTTCATGCATCAAAAATAACAAACCACACACACCCCTCCCTCTTTTCCCTCGTCTGTCCACCCCCTCTCTGCCACTATGTGTGAGTGTGTGTGTGTGTGTGTGTGTGTGTGTGTGTGTGTGTGTGTGTGTGTGTGTGTGTGTGTGTGTGTGTGTGGTGTGTGTGTGTGTGGGGTGTGTGTGTGTATAAATGTTTCAAATGTATGTTATCAGTATTTTCCTGTAGCTGATTTCTAGGACTGACTTTCACTATCCCACTTCTCATGTGATAAAGATATCTATCACCCTTATCAGCAGTGTACACTTACAATCACTGAGAGAGCTAGTGACAACATTGCGAGTCAGTTGAAAACTATAAGCAATATAACCTGATTTGGAATGTACTATGTACTCTCTCTCTCTCTGTGAAAAGTGTTGAAGAGACTAGTGAAGTGGCTGTTTCCAGTATGTGAGTACTAACTGCTGTATAAGTCGGGTATGGTTATTCCCATATAGACCTGAACCATGTGAGGGCCACATCTAACCTTCCCTCCCAATGTGGGCTGGTGGGTGGCTCTCCACTTTTCTTATGCTGTGACTTTTTTCTACTTTTTTTTTTCCCCCCGTGACTGTTCTTTTCCCTGATATTTCCTCTCTTCTTTTTTTTTTCTGTTAATAGTTATGTGATTCAGTGCTACCTCCAACACACCTTCCACAATGCGACCAACAACTAGATCAGAAAGTGCTAAGCACTCATTATCATTAGAAAACATTCAATTCACTAGAGATAGTCGTCAGGTCAAATTCGTGGCAGCTCCCAAACACCTACCTACATGGAGAACAGATACATAGACACACTCAAGTCAGACACTGCAACAACTACATGGCATGACTTAACAAAATCAAATGAAATCATACCAGATCTGGACATTTACTTGGCTACACTTCCACCACAGCTTAACAAAACATTCCTGCAGCTCTTCCTAGACAAATCAAAACTACTGACAATTACAATATATCATTCAACAGGGACCATACTAATTCAAGGAAACACATGCCAGCAGTGGTTGGAAACAGAATTTGACATTCTAAAGAATATAGTATACAGTATATGTGACTGTGCTAGCAATGGAAATCACACTGATCCCTCTTCCTCCCCTGCGTATCTGCCTGTGCCTGGAACTTTGCTAGCCATCACTGCACCTGCCGACCATGTGCATCTACCTGCAGGCGAAGCTTTGCCTGCCATTACCCTCCCCCCAGTAGTGGACAGTTTTCCCCACATGTTGCCAGGAGACAAACAGTCGCCTGCACCGTCTCCTCATCCTCCCCCTCCTTCCTCCCCACCTCCAAGCCAGCTCCTTCAGTCGCCAGGAGACAAACAGTCGCCTGCGCTGTCTCCTCATCCTCCCCCTCCTTCCTCCCCACCTTCAAGCCAGCTCCTTCAGTGCTCAGCTGACGCCATCCCCACTGAACCATCTCCCCAGCAACCCCAGCTCTCTTCTGCCCCTCCAGCTGACTCCCTGTGTATTGACACAACCCCCCTACCCCACCCCCTCTCACCCACGAACTCCCTTGATCCACCCTCCTGTTGTGTCCAAAGCCTAACTGAAATTGAAAGTAGATTGTAATATGTAATATGAGTTATTTCCCTTGAATAAAAGGTCACTTCCGGTTCCAGACAAGTGCCACGTTGTTCTGGTTTTATTGTGCGCAAGCCGTACGTTTGTATTTTGAATATATTAGGCCACTAGCTGGTCATTCTCAAGAGAAACATAACAACTGGCGACGAGGTAAAGTACGTTTTTCAAGTCTATATCATCCAAATGGCGACAAGTCTGCCAAATTTCGAACATTTTCACATCTATCAAGACAATGAAAACGTTGGCACACGTTGGCGTAAATGGCTGTCAAAGTTCGAAAATCTCGTGTGTGCTTTGGACATTACAAGAGACGCTCGAAAAAAAGCCCTACTCCTTCATTACGGAGGCGACGAAATCTTCGAAATTTACGAATCTTTCTCTGACGAGAAAAAGGGGATCGGCGCAACCATCGACGATGAACCAAACGAATACAACGTGCTCAAGACATCTTTCACTGAATACTTCACCCCAAAGAAGAATACCAGCTACGAACGTCTGAAGTTCAGAGATGTGACACAAAACACAGGTGAGACAATTGACAGTTTCCATACTCGACTCCGTGCGTTAGCAATAAACTGCGATTTTCACGATGCAGACAGTGAAATTCTGACACAAATTCTGCATGGTTGTACATCATCTAGACTGAGGAGAAGAGCGCTTAGGGATTCGTTTACACTGGACCAGATACTTTCGGAAGCACGATCTCAAGAGCTGTCCGAAGCTAGGGCTGCAGACATTGAACAAACGGCTCACAGTCACAAAGTGAATGCCGTCAAGAATTCTGCCGGTCGTAAGCATGGAAGAGGAGGAGGTCAGTCCTCACACACAAACAATCGTGAGGGACAGAGTGGCTTCCAGCAGAGAGGCAGAGGTGGATTTTCTCAGCGAGGTAGAGGAAGTTCCAGACCGCCAAGACAAAATACAACATGCCGTAACTGTGGTGGACCATTCCCACACCCCGACGGATGTCCAGCTGCGGGAAAGCAGTGCAGAGCTTGTTCGAAGATAGGACACTACTCTCGTGTTTGTAGATCCAAACAAAAGCCTGTGAAGATCAACAACGTATCGAATACTTGTGACAGATCAGCCGACAGCTCCAGTGAGGAATCAGTCTTCCACGTCACCCACAATTCCAAAATTCCAGCAGTCCATGCCACACTGTTTGGGAAAGAAACGTCATTTCTTGTCGACAGTGGTGCGACAGTAAATATTGTGCACACGTCAATATGCCCAACAAATCTGAAACTCAAACAGCCATGTCCGAGAATTATGGCCTACGGTTCTGACAAACCTTTGCCTGTGGATGGTTACTTTTCAACAGACCTAGAATACAAAGGCAAAAGAACACATGCAAAATTCTACGTCGTCAATAGTGACAAGAAAACAGATAGTCTTATCTGCGCAGACACTGCACAAGCTTTGGGACTGATACAGTTCGCATTCTCTGCGAGCCTGAATTTGGACACATCTGCCCAATCAACAAGTTCCATCGCTGACAACTTCACAGAACTTTTTGATGGTAAACTAGGACACATCAAAGATACGAAAATCAAACTGCATGTGGATCCTGAAGTACAGCCTGTTGCGCAACAGCACCGACGTGTTCCATTCCATCTTCGAAAACAGGTGGAGGCCGAACTGAAGAAACTTCAAGATTTGGACATCATCGAGCCGGTAACTGGACCGACTCCCTGGGTCAGCCCTATTGTGTGCGTCCCCAAGAAACGTGAGGGAGAAGTTAGAGTGTGCGTTGATATGCGCGAACCAAACAAAGCAATAGGTAGAGAAAAACATCCTATGCCAACACTCGACGATTTGATTGCAGATCTGAATGGTGCTACAAGGTTCAGCAAACTTGACATGACTCAAGCCTATCATCAGCTGGAAATTGACTCAGACTCTCGTCAGATCACCACATTCTCGACTCACGTTGGATTGTTCAGATACAAAAGGCTGTTATTTGGAGTCAATGCAGCTTCAGAAATTTTCCAAAACGCCATATCCAATGTACTGCATGACATTCCTGGCGTTAGAAATCTGTCTGACGACATCATCGTTTTCGGGGCTACTCAGCAAGAACATGACAGGAGCTTGAAGAAGACACTTCAACGCCTACAAGAGGTGGGAGCAAAACTCAACCGCAAGAAATGCATTTTTTCTGCGTCCGAGCTGACATTCCTTGGCCATGTGTTTGGAAAAGGGGGGATGACCGCAGATCCTGAGAAAACCAAGACAATTCTCAATGCCCCTGCACCTACAAACATTGCTGAACTCAGATCGTTTCTCGGTATGACTCAGTACATGGCTAGGTACATTCCTGCGTATGCGACAATCACCAGTCCACTGCGTGAACTACTCAAGAAAGATGTGCGTTGGACCTGGTCAGCAGCTCAACAGGCGGCGTTCGAAAAGCTGAAAGAAATGCTCACCTCAAGCCCAGTCATGGCATACTTTGATCCTGCTAAAGAAACGTCTATCCTGGTGGATGCTAGCCCAGTTGGTCTTGGGGCGATTCTCGTCCAAGACAACAAGGCAATCTGTTACGCGAGCCGAGCGCTCACAGACGTCGAAAAACGCTACTCACAGACAGATAGAGAGATGCTTGCCGCTGTCTATGGAATCGAACATTTCCACTTGTACGTGCAAGGAGCTCCATTCAAACTCATCACTGACCACAAACCACTGCTCGGGATAGTCAAAAGCCGAAACCCAACAACAGCCCGAATTGAGAGATGGCGTCTTCGACTCATGCCGTACGAGGTCGAATTCGTGTACAGGCCAGGCAGAAATGAACAAAACCCAGCTGACTACATCAGCCGGCATCCTCAAACAACACCTGCCAGAGACAACGCTGGTGAGGAGTACATTGCATTCCTAGCCAAATTTGCAGTACCGAAAGCAATGACACAAGGCGATGTTCGAGCTGAAACTCAGAAAGACCCTCAGCTCCAGAAAGTCATGCAGGCAGTCCAAACTGGACAATGGAGAAGTGACATTTCAGACTTTGCACGATTCAAAGACGAGTTATCCGTGCATGATGGACTTGTTCTTAGAGGTCATCGTCTCATTCTTCCGCAGTCACTTCAGAACCAAGCCATAGACATTGCTCACCAGTCACACCAAGGTATTGTGAAGACCAAGCAACTGATCCGGGAAAAAATCTGGTTTCCTGGTATCGACAAACTGGTTGAGAATGCTGTGAAGTCGTGTATTCCATGCCAGGCCACATACAAAGGACCAACACAGAGAGAACCTCTCCAACCAACACCACTCCCTTCAGGCCCATGGGTAGCAGTGGCGATTGACTTTGCTGGACCGTTTCCATCGGGAGAATACGTGTTGGTGGTCACTGACGAATACAGTCGATACCCAGAAGTGGAGATCGTCTCATCCACTTCAGAAAGAACTATACTCCCCCGTCTGGACCAAATTTTCGCACGCCAAGGTTTCCCTGAAATCTGCAAGACAGACAATGGCCCACCATTCAACGGTCAAGGCTTTGCACAGTACGCTGAGAGGAATGGTTTCAGGCACAGGAAAATTACGCCTGTGTGGCCTGAGGCGAACGGTGCAGCTGAGCGCTTCGTGGGAACCCTCAAAAACAATATCCGTACATCAACAGCTGACGGCCGAAACTGGAAGGAGGAAATCCCAACGTTTCTCCGAACATTCAGGGCAACGCCACACACTGCAACTGGTGTCTCGCCATTCGAGGCAATGACAGGACGGAAGATGAACGTCGGTCTACCCACAGCTCCGAAACATCTCTCTCCGGTCCCTGTGCATACTCGTATTGCGCACAATGACCATCACAATAAAGGAAAGATGGCAGAATACGTTAATGCCCGCCGTCACACTGCACAAGCAAAGATGGCACCTGGTGATTACGTGTTGGTCAAGCAGCCCAAACAAAATGCGCTGACAACGCCGTACAACACGACGCCATGTCTGGTGAAAGAGAAGAAGGGGAGCATGATAACAGCTTGCCGCCCTGACGGATCTCTCATCACCAGAAATTCATCCCACTTTCGACAGCTGCCAGCACACATCAACATTCCTGGCGACGTTCCAGAACTCGATGCTCCAGAGGACCCAGACATCATTCCTGGAGACATCATTCCTGCTGAGACTCCTTCAACTGGAGAAACTGGGAACAACAATACAAGCTCCGACCAGCTTCCATCACCCAGTACAAGACGTTCAGGCCGAACCACCAAAACTCCAACTTACCTGAAAGACTACGTCCTCAACTAATCCATTACGTCGATCTTGTACATGACCTGTCACTAGAGGACAACGTGTAGTTAGGTTGTCTCTCTATTTAGTCAAATTTAAGCATTGTTTGATATTAAATATCATTTATGTTTCTAGTCATTGTCAGAGAGCATCAGAATGCTCTGTAGTTTTGATTTGTGTTTATGGCCTGTATATCAAGGAGGACAGCAGTGTAGCTAGGCTGATCCAACTTGATCCTAAGTGATCGTGTAGAGTGGTCACAATATTATGTTCTTATTATCATAAGAAGAGCATCAGAATGCTCTGTATTTTGGATTGTGTTTATGGACTGTATATCAAGAAGGACAGCAGTGTAGCTAGGCTGATCCAACTTGATTCTAAGTGATCGTGTAGAGAGGTCACAATATTATAGTTTTTAAGTGATCGTATATTTTGGTCATATTAGCCTACTAAAATTTCTTTCATTTCATTTTATTCATGAAAGCTTAAACCTCAAGTCATATACTTACATATGAGTGAAGGACCGGACGTGAATTCCAAGAAACCATTCAGAACTGAGTGGACACTTTTTCATCAAAAACTGAATATCTTGACATTCAAGTTTATCATTTGTTCGTGCAAAATTTAATTTGATTTTATATGACGTTCCTATATTGGCACAGTAGGCATAACCAGTCACTCATGTGTTTGCATCCCTTTATTCTATTCTATTGGATGTTTTGAATTTTCTCAATGTCTCTGACATACACACCCACATGCAGCCAAGACATGTATTTGCTTACTGATGTGTATTCAATATATATTGATGAAGCCAAAGGTTTAATTTTTAGAAACCATTGAATTCAAATTAATGCACAATGCATATCTTCCTCAAATTTTCGAGTTTCGGATGTTACTCTTTGACAATTCATTTTCATTGTAATTGTCCATTCAAGTTGAGGAGGGATGTTGTGTCCAAAGCCTAACTGAAATTGAAAGTAGATTGTAATATGTAATATGAGTTATTTCCCTTGAATAAAAGGTCACTTCCGGTTCCAGACAAGTGCCACGTTGTTCTGGTTTTATTGTGCGCAAGCCGTACGTTTGTATTTTGAATGTATTAGGCCACTAGCTGGTCATTCTCAAGAGAAACATAACACCTCCTACCCTCCTTACCACCCCCTCTCCATCTAGTCCCAGCACCACCCCCTCTCCTGACTCTAGCCTTTCTATACCTACTTCTGACCATCTCCCTCTGCCTTCACAATCAAGTCCCACACAATTACACATCCACACAAAATCTCCACCCAGTCTCGTTAGCTTGGCCACATCAGCCCTACCCACACTCACACAAGTTCACTGCCAGCTGTCAGCAGCCATCTCCGCCATCACTGCCCTCAAAGCACAGGTCGATGCCTTACAGACAGAGAACAAACACTTACGCCAACAGATAGAGAT
>JASPKP010000388.1:42500-48961 GCA_030674155.1 Stramonita haemastoma
GGGCGTGGCCTTGGTACTATGAGTACGGCTACCATAAACACCAAATGTTTACATGAAAATGAACTACAAGCCACCTAGTGAAGTGCAAACATTCTGTACATATGAATAAAGCAGTGTAAAAAAAGTTCAAGAACTTACTTGGACTAGGAAAAATGTTATTTGTGTATTATTGTGACAGTGTTATGTGTACCTTTGTTTGTTTTTTGTTTATTTAAGATTCTTGTATAGTTTTGTTGTTGTTGTGTTGTATTTGTTACATACATTGCGTAAAAATCGTAAGCCCATCAGTAATATTACTACTTAAAATCAGAGCAATTACGTAATTTAACACCATAATTAACATATTTTTTTTATGGAATATAAATTTTTATGCACGCATATAATGGGCAGTTATTTACCCACACAATGCTATAGTTTTATAAAAAAAATGGGCTTCAAACAAAAAAATATGAGGATTTTACTATGATGTTTTAGTGCACACTGCACTCAGCTGCTGCAGTGCTGGTCCACAAAAGACTGCAGTGCAGCTGCACCCTTGGGGTAAAAAGTGTTAAAAACCGCTCGCTCGCCGCACCACCCAGTAACTCCATTAGTATGCTCGATCAGATTTTTTTGTTATTGGGTACAATAAAAGCGCGTGCGTGTTTTTATAGGTGCGCCTCGAAGGTGCGGCCAAATAAAAAAAAGACCTTGCTTGCGTGCATGGTTTGTGCTTTACAACGTGTGCTTAAGCGTGTGGTGTGCGAGAGTTCCGTGCCGTACAAAGTTGTAAAATTGCGTGTTTATAGTTTTACACACACGCGCTTCACAAAGCATCATACACACAAAACTGTATTGAATAGAGAAAAAACAACCATACAAGTACGGTTCAAACAAACGTTTATTTCGGGCGCGTACAAAATCATTACAGCAACAGCAAATCAAACAAAATATCACAACAATGGGGGAGAACCCCCCTTCTTACACAAAAATTACATACACCAAAACAATGTTTTTTTTGTGTTCGTACAAAGGGTTGCGGTTCATTCACAGAGAATGAAGAGTCTCGAACGGACGCTTCCCGGTCAAAACGACCGTCTCTGGGCCCATACCCAGCAGAGAACTCTCGCCGCCGTAGCTCTCACTCAAACTCGTCTTGTAGCTCTCAAGGCTTATTGTAGGAAACAAGTGCTGAGCCAAGTCGAACAACTGCAGAACCTCACGTCCGTAGCCGTCCCACTTCGTGTACTCGCCCATCAGCCAGTCGATCGAGAACCTATTCTTGGCGTTCGGGCCCCACCCTGGGTCGTACCACTGGTGACCGGAAGTGTGAATAAATCCGTCACAGTCCACGTTTGATGTGGAACCGCCCAAAGCGTTCAGCACGCAGTTCAAAAAATCTTTTTGAACCTCGCACATCACGGGAGCCTCAGACAAAGGCAGTTTTTCGCCGGGGTAAGGAGGAGGAGGACAGTACAGCTTATTGTCCAATGCCCTCTCGTGCATCGCCTCCTTCTCCTTGAGCTCCTTAAGCGTAGCAACCCGCCTCACCACAGGCTCACCATCCCCCTTCAACACAGCGTCACCGTCCACAGTAATCTCAAAACCGTCGCCCGCAATCATCGTCGAGTACTTGCTGTCCGTGATTTTATGGCCATTCAACTCCCAAAAAGAACCAACCTCCTCCATATTCGTCGTAGGCTGCAAAACCTCCTCCAAAGTGTAACCATAGTCAGCCAGCCAAGAATTGTTGCAACCGCAACCATTCTTCTCAACCAAAGACAACCCCACCTCAGTCGTGCAGGGGAGTTCGGTTAGGCTGGCGGCTTTAATGGCGGCAGAGATGGAAAGGGCCAACGTCCGTGCTCCAGCCTTGTTGTTCATATTGGCGGCGTGTAGAAGCTTTGGGTTTGCTTTGAAGATGGTGCTTCAAAAATTCCTGTAAAGCAAAGACTGGTAGGTTTGCTTTGAAGATGAAGCTTCGAGGATTGCTGTAAAGCAAAGACTGGTAGGTTTGCTTTGAAGATGGTGCTTCGAGGATTGCTGTAAAGCAAAGACTGGTAGCTTCGGGTTTGCCTTGAAGATGGTGCTTTGAGGATCGCTGTAAAGCAATTGATGCTCCAAGCTGGTGGCTGGCGGCTTTTATAATGCCAATAATACCCACACTGTGACTAGTAACACACCACACTGTACCTATAAACACAACACACTGTACCTATTAACACACACTGTACCTATTAACACACACTGTACCTATTCACACAACACACAGTGGCTAGTGAAGCACAGTGCCCAAATAACACTGTGCCTAGTAACACCCTTGCTATTGGAACTTACGACTCATTCAGCTTCTATCAGTTGAATCATTTGGTTTAAAGCCCTCAAACCATGAGCGTCACAGTTAACAACGCCTCCAATTTAATGGCAAAAAAACCCCATTTTTGCTTGTCGCAGTTCAACCGTTACTTGGAAAAGGGACCATACAGTCTTACGCGGCCGGATAGAACAATAGTGTTGACCGTGATTACACAATACAACGACGTCTTCAAGGAATCGCAGTGGGAGGCATGTGAAAACTTGTGCACGCTGGACGATCCAAATTCCGTGGTGTTTTTGTATTGGGTTTGGAAAGCGACCAAGACCTGGTACAACAATAAGCGGCTAACCGTGCGTGGCTACAGCCCGAAAGACCACACCGCCTTGTGTATGTATTTTATGTACACCCTGTACGGTTCCTGCACCTCATATCCGGC
The DNA here is from genome assembly GCA_030674155.1 of Stramonita haemastoma. Classification (NCBI taxonomy): domain Eukaryota; kingdom Metazoa; phylum Mollusca; class Gastropoda; order Neogastropoda; family Muricidae; genus Stramonita; species Stramonita haemastoma. Next base: position 45,233 of record JASPKP010000388.1, read on the forward strand.
TGCGCCATTTGCCCACAAATTTATATTCAAGACGGGGTCCAGATTGGTCCAGTACGGAGTGGACGCAATTTGGAACTGCAACTTGTTCTGCACCCAATTCTTCAAAAATTACACGGACTTGGAGCGTGAGCTCGCTTCTTGGTACACTGCTATTCCTCAGCAGCTACAATATATAACACATATGTGTGTTTGTAAGCTTCGCGCAAAATTTTATGCCGAGCGGGGGTGGGTGGAGAATCATCGTCGCTGTTGTTGCTGTTGGACTTAAACTCATTCTTCACAGCGCACACGTCATACAGCTTTTCAAACCGCCCAAAGTTTCTGAGCCAAAGAGTAAACCCCAACTTGACTACCAACAACCTAACTGTGCTGCTGCTCAGACCGTCGGATTTGGTGCAAAACACAGTGGCCAAGCAATACGGCGGATTTTCACATATTCTGTATTGAACGTTGTACACAAAATCAAGGGAGCTCACAATGTCTGACAGGGCGCTGGCGCTGGCGTTTATGCGCCTGGGATGATCCGCACACTGTCGCCATCTGTCTGAAACGTGCCTAAATTCAGTCGGATTTGGAACAATATTGTCGTATGAGGCGACCTGCGTAACATTTGACAGGTTTTTAAATGGATACAAGATCATATCATCGTGGTTGAGCCAGCCTCCGTCGTCGCAATTACTGATTAAAAACTCAATTATATTAAGGTCTTGCGGCTGCTTGCGGAGCGACTCGAGCAGCCTGATCAGCGCCAAGGGTTGGTCATTTGGATCGGTGAGATTCAAGTTGTAAAGCCTGATGCCCTTGCCAACCATGGACGACGACATTGTGCTCCAAAACGCTTGTGATGAGTTGAGAGCGATGCTTCCAGAGACGGACGGATCAACGGATCATATTTCTCAAGTGCTTGCTCGACCCCCAAGGGTGGACGCCTAATGCGCTGTTGATGGTAGATGAGTGGTTCGGGGTGTTTAATGCATACTGCACGGTCAACCCACGCGGGGCGTTTATGATACCGTACAACCCTACCCCGCTGCAGTTTTTTATCACGTGGTTTGCGGCTGCGTTGAACATTCAACAGGACGTTGCGAGCAAGGAGATGCAACCCGACTACATAACAACCTACGCACTGGTGTGGATGACCAGACAGCTGACCCGGGAAGAAATAAGTGGGGTGGTGATTGCCCAGTGTTGGGCGGCCATAAAGCTGGACGCACGCCCCAACCTACCCGATCATCTGAACAAATTTGACAACATCAGCTTGGCGCTGCTGCTGGATGCTCAACACGAACCAAAGGCCACCACCACACCCGGAATATCAGACGAGTTAATGAAGCATCTTTTTTAAATTGATGCGGTTGGTACGGATGAAATCAACTCGAAGGCTGGCCCGTTCGCAGTGAATTCCGAGGAGGAGGAGGATAATAACAACATGGACCCGTACGATGACCTGATGGAGGAAGATTTGTTTGTTGAGAAGAATGATGATGCTGACGTTTTGGGTCTGGACATTAACATGCTGGATTACGACGATCTCTTCTTGTAACTGAGCGAACCAAAAAAGAACGGCAGCGATGGAAGACGCACCAAAAAAGAAAAAAAAGCCGACATACTCCGACCTAGCAATTATAGCGAATAAGCTCAAGCGGCAGGACATGGCATATAAGGAAAGGAGAATAAGGTCTTTTGATGAACATTGGGACCCAAATCGGACGCAAACGCCCGAAATGTTGGCAGATGCCGGCATGTATTATGCGGGATATAGCGACTGCGCTCGCTGCTTTTTTTGTGGCGGAGGTTTAAAAAACTGGGAACCCGAGGACGACCCTTGGATAGAGCACGCGCGTTGGTTTTCACGTTGCGGCTACGTTCTTCTTAAGAAGGGGCAGCAATATGTGAACACGGTGAAAAAGGCAAAGCAGAATATTTCAATGAAGGAGCTTGAGGATGAGCTAATGAAGATTGCGGTGTGCACCTCTCATCCAATGAACATCAATTTTCAAATGGAGGACATTGACGCTTTGGAGAAGCAAAATGAGGAGCTAAAAGCGCAAATTACGTGCGATATATGCATGGACCGTAAGAAAGAGGTGGTTTTTTTGCCATGCGGACATTTTAATTCTTGCAGCGACTGCTCAGTTGTGCTTAGCCTGTGCCCCTTATGCCGCGCCGAAATTAAGGGCTTTGTGAAGGCCAACACTTAAGAATGTACTCGGTCCCATCGTTTGCAAATCATGTTTTGTAAAATTGTAAATAAATTTTTTTTAAATGAAATAACCTTGTGTGGTTACTGTGTGCGTTGATGAACATTGTGTGTAAATAGCAACTGTGTGTGGACGGGCACTGTGTGAATGGGTAATGTGTGGTTCCGAAGGTAATAAAGGGACCCGATTTGCTTCGCTCTGGTCATTTTGCCCTAAAAAAGATTCACACACTCACAATCCAATTAAAAACTTTGAGTTTTAGTGGTTTATTGGTTACTCAGTCTTTTGCTTCACCCTGTTGGAGAAGGCGCAAATTTTTATAATAATAATGACGCCAACAACAGCAATAAAGACGGTGCCTGTCACGTCCACGAGCTTCCTGGCTGCGTGGTATTCGGACAGTAAGGACAAACCAAAAATGAAGTGGGAGATGTATTGGCCAAAGATGGGGCCCATAAAGTCCCTGTAAAACCACCAGTCGTAGACGATGGTAATCAGGATTAAGCCGCTCGCGAGCCCGCAAGCCAGGGCAACGCCGCCGGATCGGTTGTAGATTTCAAAGGTGATGTTGCACACCCCGATCAATCCAATGGCGGCGTGCGTGGCTGCGACGAGGTTAGGAACAATAAGAAAGTTGACGCGCTTGAACAAGGAGCCGACTTCAGGCTTGGCGTCTTCATCATCATCATCCGCGGGGTCAATTCTGACCCGACCGCTCTTACTAACAAAGAACATTGACCTGCCTAGTGGCATCCGGGCAACGCTGGCCATGTATTTGCCCGTATACCTGTGCAAGATCCAAAAAAAGAAACCCCACGCAATTAGGTATATGCTGCCAATCACATAGCAGGACCATCTTTCCAATCTTCGGGGATTCCAGTCCACGGCTTGGTCGTAGCATGCGTCCAGAGCAAACATGGCCGCAATGACTGCGAGCACAAGGAATGACTTAACACGCGCAATGTATTTGGGCCTAAACGCGTTGATTATGCAGGCCACAATTTGAAAGGTAATTATAAAGGCGGTGTAGCCCACCGTGATTTGGCTCTTAAACATGAGCATTCCGTCAATGGCCTTATTCATGGTGGTGGTTGGTTTATGCCGACTTGCTGCTGTCAAAATAAACCACGGAAGCTTTGTCCTCTTGATCAAATAAAAGGTGGGCGCTTGACGGTGTTGACGGTGTGGTAAAAGCCCTGGAAAGAAAGGGTGGAACAATTAAATCGCGCACAAGCTTCCAGTACCGCGGCAGGCAGCAAATAATGGTGTTGTCTTCTTGTATGCAATAACAGTAGTCTTCACCCACGTACGCGGTGGGGTGACCAACCACCTTTTTAATGCGCTTCTGGTCAACGCTGGGATTCAAATATAGCACGTACTGAAAATATTCAGAAGGGGAGGTGCACAGGGTACCGGTCACATTCACTGCTGTATAAATGTTATCGGTTTTACACGTCCAAGAAGATATTCCACGCGCAGGCTGGGCAGCAAAGTAAGATGGTAGCCCCAGTAATCTTTGGGCGACGGA
>JASPKP010003875.1:0-10000 GCA_030674155.1 Stramonita haemastoma
TGGGCATCGGTTACACCTTCAATGGACTGTATCTTTGCCTTACTTCAATAACAGTTTACAATTGAAGAAGAATTAAAAAAAACTATTAATCACCTTAGTCGTGTAAAAGCGTCCAGCACAGAGTCATTTGTTTATACATTGCGCGAGTGTAAAGCGAAGTGTATCATCTTTGATTTCAATAGGTTTTTTTTTCAGAATTGGGAACTAACATTAAAGGAAAAAACACAACAGCAGGAGTATTTTGGAATCATAACAACAAGAAGCTTTAGCTTATGGTGTTGCTCAATTTAAACAGTAAAAACGAACATGAACATAACAGCTGCTCAGCTGCAAAGTGTAAAGTAGTACATGTACCATCTTTTCTGTTAAGCTAGCACAATTCCGTTGCATAAAAGCAGCAAGAATGGAAATGTCTCCAGAACGAGTAGGCTGAACGCGCCACATAGCAGAGGACATTGTGTGTGTGTGTGTGTGTGTGTGTGTGTGTGTGTGTGTGTGTGTGTCTGTCTGTCTGTCTGTCTGTGTGTCTGTCTGTGTGTGTGTGTGTGCGTGCGTGCGTGTGTGTGTGTGTGTAAGTGTGTGTGTGTAAGTGTGTGTGTGTAAGTGTGTGTTTATGTGTTTGATTTGATTTGATTTGATTTATTCTTTTATATATGTGTATGTGTGTGTGATTAATTCTTTTATATCGAGGATAATGGGATATAGCAAGGCCGTTTTGTGCATGTATACAGACCAATTGTGGGTTTTGTGGTAAAAGCACCAAAATTTGCACAAATGATGTTAAGGACATACTAAAAAAATTTAGATATAGTGCCAAGCTGGATTTTTACCTTTAGGCCTGTAAACTGCAAAAATCCAAGATGGCCGTCATCCGCTATGAAATATCTATAAATTGTTATATCTTTGTAGACAGTTGAGACAAGAACATGGATGAGGAGTCTTTTGGTATGTTTTTAAACATGAGAAATCTAATGGAAATGTTATTCATTTGATATAATGCATATAAAGCCACATATTGGCCAGTTTTATGTCCGTTTTTAAGATGGACAAGATCCGATTTGTGAATATCCATGAGCAGTCACTATATCTAGAATGTAGATGTGGACTATCATAAAATTTCATAGTCACTGTCATTGTGGTCACAGTTCTCATTGCAATGATAAAATGATGTATATTTATGGCATCTTTGCATAGTCCCCTAGACCATTTCTTGTACTCACATCGCAGCAATTCAAAACATATTCAAAACACGCTTGTGGCAGCATGAGCAGTCACTATGTCCAGAATGTAGAATGCAGATGTGGGTTCTCATCATCCCTAGTCGCAATCACTGTGGTCACAGTTCCCACTGCACTGACAGAGTGATGTACATTTAACAGCAGCCCTGATACACTTGCATAGCCCTCTACACCCTTTCTTGCACCCACATGGCAGCAATACAGAACATGACACCACCACTTCTGGCAACATTGTCGCTGCCAGCCTTGTGTTGCACTCTTTCGCCAACCATACATCTCTGGAGATGGAAGAACTGGAGAACAGACCAGTGCCTGTCCCCACACATGTCCACCTTGGCATATTGCCCATTTTGTGTGCTGTAGCAGGGCTGCTCCTGTTGGTGATATGTTGTCGATGGATCTACCTTTGGTAGTGAAGATGTGTTTCCTGGCTGAGTTCACGGTAGTGTCTGTGCAAGTGCAGTCATACAGAAGTACAACATATTTCTCCAACACATACAGTCATCACTGAATGCCAATGGAGCCACAAACAAGGCAGAAAATACAGATGTGACCTCATCAAAAGACTTCCATGTGTCGAGTGCAGTCTTTTCCCCCTTGCCAGCAAACGACAACACAATGTCACAACCCATAAAGGAATGGAACATGGGAAGTGCACATGCTTTTTCACTACCAAGTTCTTTGGCAATGTCATGTGCAGGTGTATACCTGAGGTGTTTGCCAGTGCTAAAGGCAACCCAAATTTCAGTGTCTTCAAGGCATGCAACAGCCGAAACTTCCAGAAAGAGAACATCTGTGTCCACTGTACTCAGCATAATTCTTCGATACCATTTGTTTGCTGAATCGACTGCGTGAAGAAGCATTCCGGTGTTTGCCTCTTCATGTGTGCATGGTGCAGGAGATGAAATGTCCTGGTGAATGTGAGAACACAGCACATTGTGACCACATGTTGCTGGTATACTCTCTTCACAGCTGTATCAATCATAAGCTTTGTGCAACAGCATTGCTAATGCACTAGCTGTAACTTGGGTGTGCATGTTTTGTCCGTGTGACATGGGCTGCTGTCAGGAATGAATCGGCTGTTCCAGGTGTAGCAATATTTGCTTTGGCCAAAGCATGCGTCCACCCACTGCCATGGAGCAAATCTCCAAGAGTGGCAAAGGACGCCATTCCCATTTGTAAGCCACCTAGTAGAATGACAAACTTCTCTTCCCCATACTCATTTGGCCAGCACCATTGAATCTGTTTAGTAATTGCAAACAATGGTTGATCTACTGTCAACACAGGCACCTGTCCAGGATTCAGAAGGTGGACAGCTTGTTATATGACATCCATTGCATGGCGAATCATTGCCACAAACTTTGAGTCATTTGGGAACAGTGGCAGAAGAGATCCGATAGTGACCTCAAAGTCATGTGATTGCTGCTTATTAGAATGGAATGCCTCCCAACAGATTGGATCATCAACACTCTGGACCCCTTCACTTAGTGTATTGTTTTGCCACTTTTTCTCATCGTCCATGGCAGTGTTAACAAGTTCACAGTCACTGATCAGTGTATCCTGAATGGAAGGGATAATCGGATCTTTCTTTGCTGTCACCGGGGTCAGCGTTGCATATGATTCAGGAAGTGGTGGTATATGTTTGATAGCAAGATCTAGATCTGGTTGCATTTCTGACTTGTGATGCATGATTCAATCGGATTCTGTTTCCCTGTTTTGGAAGCTCTAGCAAAATGCCTGTGCCATGAAAGGCACCGTGAGCAGTTGTTGAGCTCAGGTTGTGGTCTAGATTATCATTAGCAGCTGTGGGGAACATATTTTTTCACAGGTTAAAGGGACAGACAGCCCCTTTGGATTCTTACTGCTGGGCTGCTGAAATGGCCATGTCCATGAATATGTCAAGAACTCTGTCATAAGAAATTGATGAGCCCAAGTGGAACAAGGTGTCTACACATTTTCGCTTATGTGTATGTCCATGTATCATCATACCCAGCAGATATATTGGTAAAGGAGTCTCCCTGCTTTTGCTATGGTGTATACCAGTGGACCCTCTCTGTCTTCTCACAGAGCTATTGTATTGCAGTAATTGAGCAATACTTAATGCTGCTTGTCTGGATTTATCACTCTCTTTTCGTAATATTTGGTCCATCCAAGATCATGCTATCCAGTGAAGCAAGTGACTTGGGCACAGATTCTTTTTGGCAACCCTGTAGGAATGAAGTACCATCAAATTGTGAACAATCTCTGATCATACCTGGTAGAACTAGAGTTGGTGGAATGAATACGTCCAGTTATCTCGACTTCCAACTCTACCAGTCAGTCCCTGTAAAGCTTCACAAGATCTTCCATCTTGAAGTCAGGAGCTGTGTCTTTTGCATTCATCTTTCTGTCCCCTATGTATCCTATGAGCTCCACCAAAGCTAAGTGGAGTGAGCAATAAAGTTACAGGTGGGGATCTGGGGCTGCCGTCAGGGTCCACAAACAATATGAATTTTGTAACATAAATTTGGCCAGTATGCTGCTTTACATGCATTTTATCAACTAAACAATGGTTCCATTAAAATCTACATGTCTCAAAACATATAAAAAGACTCCTTATTTATGTTCTTGTGTCAACTATTTATAAAGTTATGACAATTTATAGATATTTCATTTCAGATGGCGGCCATCTTGGATTTTTAAGATTTATGGGCTTCTGGGAAAAAATTCAGCTTGGCACTATATCTGAATTTATTTAGTATGTCCTTAACCCTATTTGTGCAAATTTTGGTGCTTTTACCACAAAACCCACAATTGTTTCACATATCTGCAGGGCTAATAAGCGCTCATGTGCTTTTTTCATCCAGAGTGTGTGTGTGTGTGTGTGTGTGTGTGTGTGTGTGTGTGTGTGTGTGTGTGTGTGTGTGTGTGTGTGTGTGTGTGTGCGTGCGTGTATGTGTGTGTGAGTGTGTGTGTGTGTGTGTGTGTGTGGGTGCATGCGTGCGTGCGTGCATGTGTGTGCGTGCGCGCGCGCGCACGCGTGCGTGTGTATGTGTGTTTGTGCACGTGCCTCCCGTTCCCTCAATCGATGTGACCCAATTACTGGTGTGTGTCCTGAGCGGATTCACCTGTGATCTGGAACTGTGTCTGATTGTAGATGACAGCCTGGCCTGTCCTGTCCTGGCCTGAGTGTGTGTGTGTGTGTGAGGGCAGGACCGAGGTCTGTCATTTTCTGGTGGATTGGTATTGTCACACAGATATGCTTGTACACTTGTGGTTTGTTGTGGTGTTTTGTGTTGTGTTGTGGTATGTTTTGTATTGTGTTGTGTTCTGTGTGTGTGGGGGGGGGGGTGTTTGTGTGTGTGTGTGTGTGTGTGTGTGTGTGTGTGTTTGCGAGTGAGCGAGAGAGAGACAGTGTGAGAGAGAGAGAGTGAGAGAGAGTGTAAGAGAGAGAGTGTGTTTATTTATTTTATTCATCTATTTTATTCGTTTATATTATATATTATATTCTTTGTGTGTGTGTACGTGTGTGTGTGTGTGTGTGTGTACGTGTGTGTGTGTGCGTGTGCGTGTGTGTGTGGACTGGCCAAGAACTGTCCTACAGGGAACAGTACAAGAAAGAAGACGAAGAGGCAGAGAGAGAAAACAATGTGAAAACAACATATCAGGGAGTGGACTGGCCTTGAGTGGAACGACATAATTATTACGGCAAGCTGAAAACTGTGAGGAGCGGAGGAAGCTGGTTGTAACATCTTCAGTGGTGCCCCAACGGTCTGCTGGAGTACGGGATTGGTGATGGTGGTGAAGGTGAAACGGAAAGATAGCAGCTAGCAAGCAGATTGACTGGGATGATATAAACTAGACGTCTTTTGATTGGCAGTGTGGATGCTGCTAAGAAGGACCAATGCTATCAATACAGACGATTATTAGCACAAAAATGAACATAGTTTCTGTATTATTATTCTTTTACTTCGAATGTAATGGAACTAGCACTCCTGGACTTTTTTTTGCATCCAGTCCCAGTATGTATGCAGTTTTGTCAGTGTTGTCATCCGTTCCCACAGGCACACAATGGCCTAACTTTTCCAAAGAGCGGAACGGGTTTTAACGTGTGCACAAGATGTTCTGCGTGCGTTCGCACAGGGGACCTCGGTTTATAGTAGGGGGAGTGATGTTAAATCCAGAGGAAAAATCCTCTTGAACGAGATTGAAGCGCGGGTCAGCTGATCACAAGCGTATCACTCTGACCACCAGGCTACGGGGGGGGGGGGGGGGAGGGGGGGGGGTAGATGAGCGCTAACAAGGGCAGCCGGACACCCATATGTCCTAGAACTAACCAACTAACAGCCACTGACACGGCGCTACGTGAACGACTGTTAATAAAGGCTGACACTGTCTAGACAAATCCTAACAAAGACTGACACAGCTAGTGTGCACCAAGCATCTCCTGATAAAAAAAAAAACTTGCTTCAGTGTAAAACGCCAACTAACGAAGTTCGACTGATGAGAATTAGCAACATCCCCCCTCCTACCCCCCTCACTTACACACACACACACACACGCACACATGCACGCACGCACGCACACACACACACATTGATTGATTGATTGATTGATTGATTGATTGATTGATTGATTGATTGATGGGATTTTTCCTCTGGAGTTAACATCAGTGCTGACTCCACTCTACCCAAAAGACATTCGGATGAGACTATAAACTGAGGCCCCGTGTCCGAACGCACGCAAAACATCTTGTGCACACGTTAAATCATGTTCCGCTTTTCGTAAGAGTAGGCCATTGTGTTCCGGTGGGAACAGATGACAAGATTTACAAAACTACATACACACGGTGACTGGCTGAAAAAAACGTATGAGTGCTTATTTCATTATCCTCAATGTAAAAGAAATATATATAAAAAATTAAAAACCACACACACACAACCACAACCAAACCTGAGCTAACTTTCAGTTTCACATACACCCCTGTGCCTGTGGTGAGTCAGTGCCAAAGCTTTCAGGGCTGGAGGTTTTATGGGGAAAGGACGTAGGTTGTGGTTGTCACCATTCCCTCCGTCTGGGTCCCTCATTAAGCTATCATTGTCGTCAATAGGGAGGGGGAGGGGGGGCTTAGAAAGTGGCGTTCTACTTATGTTAGCTCAGAACAGGCACCACTAAATACGACTGAAGTGACCGAACTGCATACAGAGAGAGAGAGAGAGAGAGAGACAGAGAGAGAGAGAGACAGAGAGAGAGAGAGAGACAGAGAGACAGAGAGAGAGAGAGAGATTTGATTTGATTTGATTTGATTTGATTTGATTTGTTCTTTTATATCGAGAATAATGGAATAAGCACTCTTGTGCTTTTTTTACATCCAGTCCCCGTGTGTATGCAGTTTTGTAAATGTCATCTGTTCCCACCGGCAAACGATGGCCTGCTCTTACGAAAAGTGGAACAGGATTTAACGTGCGCGCAAGATGTTCTGCGTGCGTTCGCACACGGGCCCTCGGTTTAAAGTCTCATACGAAGGACTTTTGGGGAGAGTGGAGTCAGCACTGATGTTAACTCCAGGAGAGAATCTCGACCGGACTCGAACCCGGGTCGTCAAATTGCCAGCGCAATGTTCTGACCACTAGAAGAGAGAGAGAGAGAGAGAGAGAGAGAAGAGAGAGAGAGGAGAGAGAGAGAGAGAGAGAGAGAGAGAGAGAGAGAGAGAGAGAGAGAGAGAGAGGAGACAGACAGACAGACAGACAGACAGACAGACAGACAGACAGACAGACAGACAGACAGACAGACAGACAGACAGACAGACAGACAGACAGACAGACAGACAGACAAGACAGACAGGGAGGGAGAGGGAGGGAGAGGGAGAGGAAAAGGAAGACATAGAGAGGGAGGGGGGAGAGAGAGAGGCAGACGAACAGACAGGCAGACAGATAGTCATACAGACAGACAGACAGACAAACACAGACACAGAGAGAAAAAGACTAAGAGACATGGGGAGACATGGAGAAAGACAGTAAGAGAGACAGGGTGACAGACACAGAGACAGACGGAAAGACACACAAAAACAGAGACAGAAGGACAGAGACAAAGAGACAAAGACAGGGACAGAGAAAGAAAGAGAGAGAGAGAGAGAGAGAGAGAGAGAGAGAGGAGAGAGAGAGAGAGAGAGAGAGAGAAGAGAGAGAGAGACAGAGGCAGAGACAGAGAGAGTGACAGACAGACACAGACAGACAAATACAGAGAAACAACCAGAGATTAATTGATTGATAATCTTTATTCCCAGGGGTTACAGATAAGTACTGACATACTTTTTTCATAGCGGCCAGAGAGAGATAGAGAAAGAGACAGAGACAGAAACAGAGACATAAAGAAAGAGACGCATACAGACAGAGACAGAGAGAGACAGAGAAAGAGAGACAGAGAGAAAGACACATACACACACACACACACACACACACACACGGACACACACACACAAACACCCCCCCCACACACACACACACACACACACAGACCCCCCCCCCCCCAAACACACACACACTCGGACACACACACATAGAGTCACACACACAGATAAGAGTCTGGTGGTTGCCGTGGCAACAACATCATCGTGTCTCACCGTTGGGTTGTTTGCCCAAATTGCCGCTAATGGAGGCAGGGGCTAATGGGCAGGTGTGACGTGATGCGGCCACAGTGAAGGTAAGTGGAGGTGAGGTGAGGTGAGGTGAGGTGACTGCTAGGCCTACTGCTGCTGCTATTGCTGCTGTGGACACAGAGCTCTGATGAGGGCTGATCTGGAATAAGACAAATGCAGGAAGCATATATAGTTACTCCTGTTTCATCTTAAAGCAGCTGCCCCTGCTCTAAACTGCCCGAAATATCCCAACCACCCTTCCCCCCAAAGTGTATAACCTTTGTGTGTGTGTGGGGGGGGGGGGGGTAGGGGGGGGGTAAGGGGTAGGGGTGTGTGTGTGTGTGTGTGTGTGTGGTGTGTGTGTGTGCGTGCGTGTGTGTGTGTGTGTGTGTGTGTGGTGTGTGTGTGTGCATTTGACTTTGTTAAGAAAAATCTCCATTGATATTGGTTGCATGCGCATTGGTTGTGTGCAAACGCTTTGATTTGTTTTGGCAAGACGCAGCACTATATAAATTCCATTTATTATTATTATTATTATTATTATTATTATTATTATTATTATTATTATTATTATTATATCATCATCATCGTCATTATTATTATTATTATTATTATTATTATTATTGTTATTATTATACCAGGAACATTAATATTCGCCACAACGCCACATAACGCTGTACGGAATGTACCATGTGGATCGGTGGTCTAGAGGTGACCACATTTAGCTCTCAAATCCAGCATACCTCAGTCAAAGGTACTGCTAAAATTAGCGTGCCCTTTTCTTTTACCAAGTCCAAGTCGCGGTCAGTTTCTGCCATAACTAGCACCAGCTGGGCTGGGATGGAATAGACCAATGCCAGCTAAAAGTTTGCTGAAAGTGGGGGAAAACTGACAGCTGTGTGTAACCACACCTGCCCAGAAACCCATAAGTTCGGGATCGATACTGGGTCTAACCCCTTATTTGAGCCTGAAACTTTTTTCCAGCGTCCACAAGACCGTGAGTGATGGTCTGGGTGCTAGTCTTTCGGATGAGACCATAAACCGAGGTCCCTTGTGTGTACCACGCGTTTAGCATACGTAAAAAAAAAAACTACGGCAACAAGAAGTGTTGTCCCGGGCAATATATTCTGTAGAAAAAGTGTGTGCGTGAGTGTACATTCGAATTTGCTAAAACTATAAATTGTTATTGATTGCTTGTGTGTTGTATAGGTCGAATGCAAGCACTTTGATTTGTTTTTACAAGATATAGCGCTATATAAATTGCATGTGTTATTATTTTTTTAAACGCTCTTTCACAGAGAAACAAATACACATGCAGACAGGAAAAGAGAAAAAAGTGGTCTTGGTCCATTCTCCTACCCTTTTCCTCAGAGAGACTTAAAACAATTCTCTCCCACACCAAAGCCGGATGCGCATCACAATACTAGTCATATATACAGGCTTGACACCCTCTAGACAGCTTCAAACAAAGATTGACACCTCAGGTGCAAGCAAATACTAACACAGACTGTCTCAGTATAAAAAGCCGAAGAACAAAGCTTACCGAGTCCCTTAATCGTCGATCGGTGGTCTAGAGGTAACGCGCCTGTCTATAGGAAGCGAAAAGTCCGGGTCGGAGTGTGCTGTGGTTCGAACCCCGTTTGGGCCTAAAACTTTTACCCCATCCATTAGATCATGAGTGGTGGTCGGGGTGCTAGTCTTTCGGATGAGACAATAAACCGAGGTCCCTTGTGTTACACATCATTATTTAGCGCACGTAAAAGACCCCACGGCAACAAGAGGGTTGTCCCTGGCAAATTTCTGTAGAAAAAGCCACTCTGATAGGGAAACAAATAATACAGTTGCAGACAGGAAAACGAAAAAAATGGGTAGGCGCTGCACTTGTGGCGATGCGCTCTTCCCGGGAAGAGCAGCCCGAATTTCACGCAGAGAAATCTGCTGTGACATAAAATGGTATACAATAAAATATATATATATATAAACCAAATAAAACCCCGAAGTCAGAATGCGGCTACTTTAATGGTGGGTTCCCCCGTAAGGATGCCGGGTACCAGTCAGTAGAAAATGCATCCCCACCGTCTGGAAATCATGTGAAGAAATTTCCTCTTTTCTATCACTCTCTTTGCTTATGCTTTGTTCCTTTTCT
>JASPKP010003875.1:15000-18806 GCA_030674155.1 Stramonita haemastoma
TAAATCCTGTTCCGCTTTTCGTAAGAGTAGGCCATCGTGTGCCGGTAGGAACAGATGACATTTACAAAAGTGCATACACACGGGGACTGGATGTAAAAAGCACAAGAGTGCTTATTTCATTACCCTCGATATAAAAGAATAAATCAAATCAAATCAAATCAAATCTCTCTCTCGCTGTCTGGGAGTAGCTTCCCTTCCTTGGTAGCCAGCAAGACGCATCACTCAACAGCAGTTAAAAGTATTACTGTTTCTTGTGAATATCTGAATTCAACATGCCTGTGGAGGGATTGCCATCGACTTTAGAATCTATGCTGAATGCAGTGCTGTGTGATAATGCGGTGTCATCTTTTAAAACTGATGACAGGGGCAGTCAAACTGTCGTTACTCTCAGACTGACATCAAAGTCTTTGTTTCAACCCCCTGCTATTGAAGAGGGCAATGTTGTGTACAGACGGAAGTGTGCGTCCCAAATCAACAGAGACCAGAGGAAGGCTGAGGTGCACAGAGCAGAAAAGATGGAAAGTATTGCATCCCAATCAGGGTTGTTTTTGCCAACTCCTCTGACCTTGTGTAATGCTGCTGACCAGCCTGAGGAGACCCCTGTTATTGCAGACAGTTTTTCATACACCCCATGTTCTTCCCCTGTACCCCTGTCTTCAAATGGCCCTCGTGAAGACATAGTCAAGTTTGATATGCCACCAAATAATATGAACAAACAGACAGTGACACTATGTTACAACGGAGAAACAGAATGTGACACTGAAGAGGCAAGGCTGTGCAAATGTGAGGGGACAGGTCAGATGAACAAAATGCAAGTGACTATGCTAGAGCATATGGATACTAACAGTGACATTGAAGCAGAAGATACTCTGATTCTGAGCACAGGGTAGTTTCTGAATCAGATAAGAAAGGTGCTGGTTTAGAGTTGACTTACAGTAATATGGAGGCATACTTTAAGCGGTCTCATGAAAAATTTTAACAAGCATTTTGATTTCCTTCTTGTGGTACAAGAAGTTATTGATGGAAATCCTGGCAGGGATGTTTCTTAATTGCTCCTTAGGTTACTCAGTGCTTTGCTATATTATTGTTGTTATTGTGTAATCAAAATAGTAGATGAAAGGCATAGACTTACATAACACAATTAACGCCTTGATGTAGAATCCATGTCATGTGTGATTATTTATACTGTTTTGGGTGTTCTTTTTGTCTCATCAAACTTTTTGCTAGATTTAATATTTTGCTGTAATCGTGTGTATTGATTCATTTACCCTTGTTTGTGGACACTCTGAGCCTGAACAATGAACCATTTTGTCATTGTCATTGTCATTCTCTCTCTCTCTCTCTCTCCCCTCTCTCTCTCTCTCTCTCTCCTCTCTCTCTCCTCTCTCTCTCTCTCTCTCTCTCTGTGCCTGCGTGTATGTGTATGTTGTGTGTTCCCTCCCCCCCCCTCTCTCTCTCTCTCCTCTCTCTCTCTCTCTCTCTCCTCTCCTCTCTCTCTCCTCTCTCTCTCTCTCTCTCTTTCTGTGGTATCAGCAAGTGACCATCGCCACACACATGTTTTCACAGTCACAAGACAAGACAAGACAGCCAGTAGCGGCAGAAGAGAAGTAGGGAACTGGGTTGAATTGATCTTTTTTCTTCAAGTTCTCTATCGCTATGGATTTCTCTTTCTTCACCGTCCACTCTCGTCTGCATGAAGCATAGGAACATATAAAGATGTACATGCACGCACGCACGTACGCAGGCACAAACATTCTCTCTGTCTCTCTCTGTCTCTGTCTGTCTGTCTGTCTGTCTGTCTGTCTGTCTGTCTGTCTCTCTCTCTCTCTCTCCTCTCTCTCTCTCCTCTCTCTCTCTCTCTCTCTCTCTCTCTCTCTCTCTCTCTGTCTGTCTGTCTGTCTCTCTGTCTCTATCTCTGTCTCTGTCTCTCTCACACACACACACACACACACACACACACACAACCACACACACACACACACACACACCACACACACACACACACACAAACACACACACAAACACACACACACACACAGATTAAGAGTGAGAGAGACACACACACACACAGATTGAAAAATATACGCGCGCGCACACACACGTACACACACACGTACACACGCGCATCACACACACACACACACACACACACACACACACACACACACACACACACACACACACACACATGGGAAAGGTCATCCTTCGTTTTCCCTCTCATTTCCTGATGTGTACGGCACAGCGAACACCGGACACCCGCTGTGCAGGAAGAGAAGACCTCTGCATTCATCCTGATTCCCCCCCCAGCCCCTCCCCCCCCCCCACAACCCTCTTCCCCTCCCCCCCCCCCACAACCCTCTTCCCCCCCCCCCCCCCCCCATAAATGCCTGGGGACCTCTCAGTATAAACAACACCCTCACCTTCTGCAAAGTCTGTGCTAGCAATTCCCTCTTTTCTATCCTTCTCTTCGTTTCTGCCCTCTTACGTGTCTTCCTGACACCATCTCCTTCTTGTCTATTTTCTGCCTTCTGCGTTTTCCTTTTCGCAGAAAGACTTAAAAGATAGCAATAATTATCCCGCGCGCGGAAGTCGGATGTGGCTGGGCCTGACTTGTCAAGCGCTTTAATGGCAGCAGCGCAACGAGTTTTTCGCTTATATAACAGACAAAAATTAATAGTTGCTGTCTGAGTGTTCGACGATGAAGAAGAAGAATTCAGTAGATCCAATACGCTTAAACGTTACCTTCGCTTCTAAGAGAAATCCGTTGACACGAACATTCACAGTCTGCAGTCTTTCGGATGAGACAATAAACCGAGGTCCTGTGTGTTACACATCATTGTTTAACGCACGTATAAAAAAAACTCACGGCAATATGGGTTGTCCCTGGCAAAATTCTGTAGAGAAAAGCCACTCTGATAGGGAAACAAATACAGTTGTAGGCAGGAAAAAGAAAAAAAAAGTAGGCGTTGCACTTGTGGCGACGCGCTCTCTCCTGGGAGAGCAGCCCGAGTTTCACGCAGAGAAATCTGCTGTGACATAAAGTGGTATAAATAAATATAAATATCATGTCATGCTAAAGGCTTTGTGCACATGGCCGTATGCTCTACGCATCTGCAGCAGATGAGAAGAACATGGTGCTACAGGTAGGCATCCGTCAGTCTCGGAAGACTATGGAGTTGTGCCCTAGGCTCTAGAGTGCAAAGCCTGGGTAAGTATGTAAGTATGGAGGGCAAGCTGTTACCCATGCAGCAGACCCTTCCTCTCCACTTCTCCGGAATGACCCATTGGAAAGGCAATCGACGGTATGAATGGTTCCAGTGCCGTCGGTGCTATGTGCTATGCTATGGTGCTATATATATATATATATATATATATATATATATATATATATATATATATATATATACGAGTATAATTATCATGTAGTAACTTGCGCATGCATATGCACACCTGCATGCACAGACACTGACGCCATGTGTGGTGTGCATATATGCACATCTTAGACTTATGATCATACACTCCTTCACTCACTCAGGCACGAAATCATTCGATCAATCACTCATTATCTCCTCTACACACAGACACACATACAGACACACAGACACCACCACCACCACCACCATCACATACCACCATCACTACCTTTTCCCTTCCCCCATAACACACACACACACACACACACACACACACACACACACACACACACACACACACACACACACACACACACACACGCTCACTAACACACACACGTACACAAACACATGAACAACACGTACACAAACACACCTACACAAACACACACA
>JASPKP010003876.1:0-18803 GCA_030674155.1 Stramonita haemastoma
CAATGCCCAAAAATTTTGAAAAAAGGGAAAAAGGGCAAGCACTTTTCAATAAAAGGCCCCAAACCCTAAAATCGGGTTTTTCTTCTATTTAAAAAGTGATTTAAGCCATATTAAAAACCAGGGGTTTCTTTCCCCTTAAAAAACTGATTTAAGCCATATTAAAAACGAAAGGTTTTTCTTCCATTAAAAAGGATTTAAAAGCAAAAAAAAAGGGAGCAAACCAAAAATGTCCATTTATACAGCCAAGTATTTGATACAATTTTCGGGAAAAGGCTTTTTATGACAATCAAAAACAAAACATTTTCTAGTTTTACAAAATGCCAGGTTTCATAAAGGGTCAAAATTGACAGAAAGAACACAAAAGAAAAGAAAAAAAAGGGGAATTTTTTAAACCAGCCCTTTAAGTGGGGAGCATAAAAACCAAAAATTTCACTTTTGGGTAAAACCTTGGAGCTCTAGCTGACAACCCCCCCCCCCCAAGTTTTTGAAAAATAAAGGAAAAGGGAAAAAAAAAATCCCCAAGTAAGATTAAGAGGCACAGACATATTTTAAAAAAAATAAAAATTTACTGCAAATTTTTTTTAATTGTGGTATTTTAAAAAACTCTCAAAAATCAAATACGAAAATTCTTTTTCATTGTGGTATTCAAAAATCTCCTCCCCCTTCTAAAAATGGCAATTTTTTTGCATTGGGTTTTGGGTTATATCTGCAAGTCACTCTTTTAAAAATTTTTTTCATTAACTGCCAGTTTTTCACCCCCCCCCCCCACATGAAAATAATCTTCATGGGGTTTTGGAACTTTTGTGCTTTTTGCACAATATACCCAAACCCCAACGGGATTTTTTTTTTTTTTATTTTATACCACTTTATGTCACAGAAATTTTCTCTGTGTAAAATTTGGGGACTGCTTTTCCCCCGGGGAAACGCATTGCCAAAAATTGCACACCTACCCATTTTTTTTTTTTTTCCTCAAAGATGGTTTCTAAAAAACGAACCTTTGTGCAGGGCCTTTTTAAAAAAAAAAAAAAATTTTCCCCATCCACTCCTCCCGGGCCCACATGATGGCCTGCCTTCCAAAAGGAAAAAAAAGGGGGTTTTTAAAACGTGTACGAAAATTTTTCTGCGTGCGTTCGCACACGGGGCCTCAATTTATAGTCCATCCAAATGATCAAAAAATCCCTTTGGGGTAAAACCCGACCCATTGATCTGTTTGCACTAAAACCCTATCATCCACACTCCCCCCCCGGGTAACCTGAACATAATTTCAACCCCCCCCTTTTTTTCATAACGCCCTTTTTTCTGTAAAGCACCCTTTCCCCCTTCCCCTCCCAATACTTTCCCCTGAAATTATTAAAACGATGCATTCTAAAACCACCCAGCACCCCTCCTGTTTTTCACCACACTTAACTTTTATTTTTTTTTAGATTCATTTTTATTTCAGTACCTTTTTTTTTTTAAATAAATGCAATAAAAAACCGAGCCCCCTTTTTTACTTTTGTTTTTTAGACAGCATTCTTAACAATTGCCCATTAATTTTTTTTTTTTAAAGACAGCATTCTAAACCGAGAAACCCCTATTTTTGTTTTTAGACACTTTTCTAAAACCAAGCACGCCTTTTGTTTTTAACAGCATTCTAAAACCAAGCCCCCCTTACTTTTTTTTTTATGACAAAATGTTTTTTAGCGTGCTCCCCCCCCCCCTAAAACCTAACCCAAAATTTGAAAAAAGCATTTCCCCTATCTCCCCTCAGTCCTACACCTCTTTTCCTAAATACCATAAATTCTGACACCCACACCCCTTTTGGGCTTTCCTTTTTCTCTATAATTCAAAGCTCTTTTTCCCATCTTTTTAATTACCCTCCATTTCTTTTTTTAAGCTCTACTGATAATGGAGGCCGTATCAGGTCCCCCCTTCCATCGCCCCCCCCCCCCCCCCCCCCCCCCCCAAAAAAAAAAAAAAGAAACTTTTTTTTACCATGTGTCAGCATTTTCCACAAATTTTTTCCTCCTGCCTCTTGTTTTCCACATGGGGGCCAGGGGTTTGAGGGTTTAGGTTATTGTTTTGGGGTAAAAATTAAACAGTTAATAGTGGGGAAAAGTTTTCTTCAGCTGGTCGGCCCGAAAGTTTGAATCATGTGGAAAACAAAGCAGGTATACCCAAAAGGTTGCAGCTATAGACCCGTTGGTATGTAAACTCGCAATAGCATGGAAATTTAAATCTGAATCACTGGTCCAATCAACAGCTATGGCTATGCATTGGGCCTTTTTGGGGTCCCAAAATTTTTCCGTTTTTTCATCAAAAAAAAATTTTAGGCCCCCAAAACATTTTTTTGAACAAGTTCCACCCATAAAAAAAAAAACCCCCCAAAAAACTGTATTTAAAAAAGTACAGTCAAACTAGCCCTCTATATTCTATCCCCTCTCTGTTTTGTTAAAATGAAAACCCCCTCCTAAACACCCCTCTCCCTTTCTTCCCCCCTCCTTCCCTTCTGATATCTCCTCCTCCTCCCCCCACAACCCACCCCCTTAGCAACTTGGGGCTCGCAATCTGATAGCTCACATTTTTAATCCCCCTTTTTGGGGGATTTTTTTCCCCGGAATTAACATCAGTGCCAACCCCCCTCCCCTTCCCCCCCCCCAAAAGTCCCCGGGTGACACTATAAACCAAGCCCCCAGTGCAAAGCAGGCACAACAACTTGCCAAAAACCTTAAATCCTTTTCGCTTTTAAAAAAAATGTAGGCCATTGTTGGCCAGTGGTAACAATGACAAAAAATTTTCAAATCCCGCCCCCCCCCCCCCAAAACACAGGGACTGGATGTAAAAAAAAGCACACCAGTTTTTTTTCAAAATCATCCATAAAAAGAATAGATAAAAAAAATTTTAAAAAAACAACCTCAAAATCTGAAAATTTTCAAAAAACACAACAAATTTACTTTCAAAACAACAAACAAGAAAAATAAAAATCCCCTTTTAATTAAATCCCCTTCAAAATTGATTATAAAAAGTGACCCGATATTGCTTTCCCCCAAAAATTTAAAAGCCATTGGGATAATTACACAATTTTATCAAAGGGGGAACTAATACAAGCAGCATTTAAGCTGCCACCTTTTTTTTTTTTTTTTTAAAATTTTCGAAAAAGATGTGGGGAAAGCAACAACAAAAAAATAAAATTTTTTTTTTTTTTTTTAAATTTTTATCCTGAAAGGTTTCACCCCTTTCTTTTTTAAAAAATCTTAACTTAACGCCTCATTTTCAACAGATTTAAAGCACCCATCTTTTTAATTTTTTTTTTTTTTCCGCTTATTCTTTTGGGTTTTTTTTTGGGGGGGGTAAATTTGTTTCTGCTCATTTTTGTACTTAACAGCACATTAAAAAGTTCCCCTTTTTAAAAAAATGGCCCAATTTCATCTGGGGGGAAAATAACAAATTTAAAAAAAAAAACCACAAAGGGCGATGTAAAGAGAAAAAACCCCGATCCCATTATCTTTGATGAAAAAAAAAAAAAAATCCCCCATTGCGAATGCACGAGAAATCTTCGCCAATTAAAAAACCTGTTTCCCTTTTCAAAGGCCTTTGCTTGGGGGGGCGCAGAAAAAAAAGTACAAACACCCCCTACACACAGGGTTTAATGTCCAACAGCACACAAAGTTTTCCATTATACTCCAAAAAAAAAAGTAAAAAAAAAAACAAAGAAGACGAAAAGGGTTTTCCTCTCATTTACCTGGCACGGGTGTAACACAGGTCATCCCCCAGAAAGGGTGGGGGGTCTTTTTGGGGGTTTGCACAACCCACTGAAAGAAACATTTTAAGACATGACATTTGGAATTTTTGCTACAAAAAAACTGGTCTCTACAAAAAAAAGGATCTCCAAACAAATTTTTGAAACCGTCAAATTTTTAAAAATTTTCAAAAAAAATTTTTTTTTTTTAAAAAAATCCCAAAACCCCAAAAGAGCTGAATCACAGAGAATGTCACATGGGCTCACTTCGTTTGTGAATCCAGCCCTATTCCTCCAAAGCTAAACCTAAAAGAAATGTGTACTGTGCATGCATGAATAAACACACAAAACAGGTGACAGGTTTCCTATGCCCAAACCGTTAGACATTTCGCATGAGTTTGACGAGTTTTTCCCAAGCTTGACCTATATGTACGAGTTTTCGCCAACTTGCTATATAAAGCGTTGCTTCCTGTCAATACAGGATAACCTCCAGTCTTATCTTTCACAAAAATACAGATTTTTAGTCTAATATCCCCAAGTGTGAATAGACTTTAAATTGAACTACAAAACAACAACAGATTTTTTCATTTTCAATGAGACGGCTGGAATCAGAGCAACACAAACCTAACTTTTAGGTTGGCAGTAAGGAAGAAAACATGTCTACAACAAATAAATTAACTGAGTGATGTTGTCAGAAATAGTTTCAAAGATGTTTTTAGAGTTTTTGATCACATAATCATCACACTGGCCTAAAAGCCAATCAAAAACTGGATACTCTTGAAAGTAATCAAAATGGCACACATGACTTTCAAAATGGATGATAAAAATTTACAAAAATACATACACGGATATTCCATATTTTATGCTGTATATTTATATATTATATTATTCCATAATTCTGTAGATAAAAAAAAAAGATAAATAATAAATGAAAAAATAAAGAAAGGAACCCATTGCTGCTGAAACATTACAAAAACACAACTACTGATGCCACTCATACAGAACTGTTCAAAACAAAAATAGCACAGGGATGATTCCCACAAGAAAAATATGGATGGTAAACACTGGAAAAGGTATTTTATTGTATTGTATTGTATTATATAAACCCCTTTAATTTTCAGCAGACTGCATGAAATTCAAGCTGCTCTCTTGGAAAGAATGCATCACCACAAGTGCAGCACCACCTTTTTTTTTTTTTTGAAATTTTTTTCCCCCCGACAATGAGGCTTTTTTCAACATAATTTTTCCAGGGACAACTCTTGTTATGGGTTCTGTTATGTGCATTAAATGCATGTTGCTCTTTTTTATCATCTCATCCAAAAGACTAGCACCCCGCTGACCACCACACACGGTCTAGTGAATGGGGGAAAATTTTTCAGGCACAAAGGGGATCAAACTTGGACTTGACTTTTTCAGGACAGAGTAGGATGATGTACAGTACGATGCATGAAGCTCAATGTAGGCGATGAAGAAAGTGTTGAATTGACACCATAATCAGATTTCTTAGTTTGAAAAATACTACAAATAACAAAAACAAAAAAGCTACCCCCTCCCTCCCAAAAAATCTAAGCCTTTGTAAAAGTAAAAAAAGTTCACGTATTGTTGAGACCATACTTACGTTCAACATTTGTAGACAACGATAGGTTTTCAGCAGCACTTCAGCCTCTAAGTCCCTGAAAGCAGTGAAGACAATATTACTGGAAATCCTAACATCATTTTTCAAATATAAAATAATTAGAATGCATCTTTTTAGCATTATCTCAAACATTACTGATGCGAAATATACCACATTGAAACAAAGTAATTTTGAAATTGCCTTCACAAAAATCAAAAGTTCAGCTTTATCAGCTGAAATATTGTTCATTTGATTTATCAACTTTCAAGATTAAATTCATAATTATCCCTCTTAACACACCAATTTACCCCAAAATTTAAAAACAGATTTAAAAAAAGTCACCTTTAACTGAATTTTTTCAAACAAATTTCTCGTTTTTTAACTCATCAATTAGCAAAGTTATCCCCCAAATTGTGACCTTAACACATGATTCACTGTATTCTCTCTACCTACCATAACAATGACAAGTTTTACAACCACAGTGAAGGCCCCACCCTGTCCATGTATTTCAAGGGGAGAAACACTCGTTTGTTCAGACTCTGTGAATGACATTTTTAAAGGTCGATTACGGGGAATAGCAATTTTCTCACCAGGATTTAGGCCGAAGATGCCCTGGCTCCCTTCAAGCTGGCAGTTGCAAATCCGCGGTGCAGATAAAGTTGACGGGTTTCTTCCCACAGCAAATGAAGTGCAGATCCTGGGAGATTAGACTTGAAATAAAGCCCCATTCTTTTCTTTTGACGGGATGTGACAGTGCCTGGCCATATTTTGACTTTAATGGTATCTCCCACTTCACATGGGCCTGGTAAAAAATTTTACATGATGAATGATACAAGAGAAAAAAAAACTGGTTGATTACAGCCATAAACTGAATTTAAAACTTACCATAGAGAGGTCAGCATGAGAAGAGTACAAGAGTAAAAAACGGAGGTACAGAAAAGAGAAAATGTGAAAGAATTGATTTTAAAAAAAAAAAGTAATAAGTGAAAAATTGGCAGGTATGAATTACCAAATCTCTCTCGTAACTAAAATTGGCAAGTATTAAGTACCCAATCTCTTGGAAGTTTTAAGAAAAAAAAAATAGTGGTCAGAAACAATGGACAAGTGACTACCAAATACAAAAACTGGACTAGCAACCTATCTGTTCTGAAAAAAGAGACAAAATAGACCTAACTGTAAAATGCCTTACCTTTCTTTTAGAAAACACAGGGCAGGGTGGCCAGGCCCCCCTGAAGATGATACCCCTGTAGGATCCACATGACTAACCCCCCGGTTAAAACCCCTGTGCCAAAGGAGGAGAGATCTATCCCAGGGAAATGATTTACAACTGAAGGGGACGAAATTATCCCAAGGGAAATGATTTACAACTGAAGGACAGAAATTATCCCAAGGAAATGATTTACAACTGAAGTGATGGAAATAAACTTTTCCCCCCAGGACTCTCCCCCAAGGAAATGATTTACAACTGAAGTGACAGAGATTATCCCAAGGAAATGATTTACAACTGAAGTGACAGAGATTACCAAGGAAATGATTTACAACTGAAGTGACAGAGATTATCCCAAGGAAATGATTTACAACTGAAGTGACAGAGATTATCCCAAGGAAATGATTTACAACTGAAGTGACAGAAATTATCCCAAAGAAATGATTTAAAACTGAAGTGACAGAAATTATCCCAAGGAAATGATTTAAAACTGAAGTGACAGAAACATTATATACCCAAGGAAATAATTTACAACTGAAGTGTTGGACGCTATCCCCAAAGAAATGTTTGACAACTGAAGTGTCAGACTCTATCCCCCCAAAAACATTTACAACTGAAGTGATGGAAATAATCTATTCCAGGACTCTACCCCAGAGAAATGATTTAGAACTGAATTGTCAGACTCATACCAAAAATGATTTACAACTGAAGTGTTGGACTCTATCCCCCAAAAAACGATTTACAACTGAAGTGTCAGACTACCCCCAAAAATGATTTACAAACTGAGTGTCAGACTATCCCCAAAAATGATTTACAACTGAAGTGTCAGACTACCCCCAAAAAATGATTTACAAACTGAATGTCAGACTATCCCCAAAAAATAATTTACAACTGAATTTGTCAGACTATCCCAAAGAAAATAAATTTACAACTGGAGTGTCAGACTACCCCAAAGAAATTATTTACAACTGCAGTGTCAGACTATCCCAAAAAAATTTTGTTTTACAACTAAGGGGGTGAAGTATATCCAGAGAAATACACAAAAGCAAGAATAGGCATGGCTAAAAACTTGAATGACCCATATAAATAAAAAGTCTGGAAAAGATCTCACATTCTTTACCAGCTAAAAAATTACCAAAAAGAAATCCGGGACACAAAGAAAAGAAAAAAAAAAGAATCAAATCAGCTAAGATATGGGTTTTAAAGAAGGCGGCTTAGGGTCAGTCAGACAATGTAACAGATGAAAGCAAACTAAATGAAATGGAAACAAGAAAATTTCTTCCACTAATCAATGAAAAGAAATTTAAAAATTATGCAGCCATGTGTCATGAAACCAAGGGGGCCTTATGAAGACAAGGCAAGATAGAAGAAAAAAAAAAAAAAAAAAGCAGACCACCACTTTTTCATGGCAACATCACCGAAAACTGTAGCAGAGAAACCAGAACTCAGCGGGCCAGTGAAGACTGGAGCAA
The DNA here is from genome assembly GCA_030674155.1 of Stramonita haemastoma. Lineage (NCBI taxonomy): Eukaryota > Metazoa > Mollusca > Gastropoda > Neogastropoda > Muricidae > Stramonita > Stramonita haemastoma. The sequence goes on from JASPKP010003876.1 coordinate 8,013, forward strand.
AAAGGGGAAATGTTTAGTGTATTTGGGGGGGTGGCAATACCCAAATCGGTGATCCAATGGGGAAACCCCAAAATCACTGCCCAAACTGCCTCCTCTGAACCTTCCCCCTTTTTTTTTTTCTTTTTGGTTTATTTTTTTATATTTTATTTTTTTTTGTTTGATTTTTTTTTTCGTTTTCTTTTTATTTTTTAAAACATTTTTTTTGTTCTTTTTTTCCAATTTTATCATTATTTTTATTTTTTTTATTTTTTTTATTCCATTTAATTTTGAGGGGGTTTGGTTATTTTTTTGTTTTGTTTTTTTCTTTTTTATTTAAATTTGTTTTAGTTTTTCCTTTTAGCGAGGGCATGAGCAATCAAATCTGGGCCATGATCATTTAAAACAACTACCGGGAATCCTACAAAAAAAATAAGTGACAGGTAATCCCCCAAAACAAAATATGACAGGTAACCTACAAAAAAGGAAATGAAGGGGGGACCTAAAAAAAACAACTTTAAGGGAACCTAAAAAAAAAATGTAACTGAAGGAATCCTCCAAAAAATGAAACAAGGTTTTCCCACAAAAAATGCAAAAAGGGTATTCCTAAAAAACAACTGAGGGTTTCCACAAAAAATGCAATAAAGTAACCCCCAAAAATCAATGATAGGTTTTCCAAAAAAAATGAACTCAGGAATCCACAAAAAAGCAATGATAGGGCACGAAAAAAAATGCAACGAAAATTTTCCTAAAAAAAAAGCAACCAACAGGAAACCTACAAAAAAGCAATGTGGGGGCACTACAAAAAAAACAACTGAAGCAATCTTCAAAAAGGAATGACAGGAAAATTAAAAAAAAAGAATGACAGATAACCCCAAAAAAAAGGGAAACGATAGGCAATCCAAAAAAAAAGGAACGACGATAATCCTAAGAAAAGGCAACACAAGTAATCCTAAAAAAAAGAAACTTTTTCAACCAAAAACCACGACACTTCATCCAAAACCCCTTTAAAAGATGAAGACTACACAAAAACTATAAGACGGTCTATCCCCATTTGGCCCCAAAAGGTCTCATATTCCAAGTTCTGATCCCGGGATTTTTTTTTTTTTTTTTTTTTTTACTCCATTTTTTAAACCTTTTTATAAAGGGGTCCAACCACAATCATCATCATGGGATCCTTTGTACAGCACACAGCATCTGTTGGGGGGGGGCCAAAATGAGGGAAAAACTGGCAAAAAAAAAAACCCAAAATTTAAATATATAAAAACATTCCCTTTTTGTCTATTGAACACTTTTAATAAACATTTGGGGGGGGAAGGGGGGGGGTAGTGGGGAGGAGGGGATGAGGAGGAGCAGGTAAGGGGGGGAAACAGGGGAAAAGGGGGGGGGGAGAGGAAAAAAGAGAGGGTAGGGGATGTTTTTCGTTGTTGGGGGGGGGGGGAATAGGGGGTGGGGGGAGAAGAAGAGAGAGAGAGAAGAGAGAGAGAGAAGAGAGAGAGAGGAAGGAAAGAAGAGAGAGAGAGAGAGAGGGACAGACAGACAGAAGGGGAACAGAGAGAGCAGAAAAAATAAAAACAAAAAGAGATTTGCTTGGGGCTGGGAAAAAGGAGGTGCATTAAAAAAAACCCAAAATTTTTAATCTATTTAAGAACCACAGGGGGATCCAGCACGGTGATTTATCGTAGACACATTAAATTTGTGTTGGTGTTTTTTGGGTGTGGTGTTTTTGGTGTTTTGTGTGGTGTGTTTTTTGTGTGTGTGTGTGTGTGTTGGGAAAATGGTGCCATGCATGTGCCATTTTCTTGCCTATTGATCACACAATTAATGGAAATCATGATATTTTAAAATTATTTTTTTTTTAAAATTTTTTTTTTTTTTAAACGTGAAACCCAAATTCTTTTTAAGGTACAAAGTTCACTTGATTGTTTTCCCCTTTCTAGTGACCCACATGAATTTATTTTTTTTAAAAACCTAAAGACTAAACGTTCAAATTTAATACTAACTTGGAAGCATTATAATTAAATAAGTTTTTTAAGTCCCCCTTTTACTACCAAATCTTAAAATTACAAATTTTGCTTTAACTCACTGCTAAAATCCCCTTTTCTTTCAAGAACAAATGAAAAAAATATATTTGAAGACATTACATTTTTTTTTTCCAACTAAGAGTATTTAATACAAAATTTTTTTTTTTGATGGTAACTAAGCCCGCCAAAACCCCCCCTTTTTATTTCAGTCTCACATGGAAAATAAAAACCTACAGGGCCTACCAAGTTTTGTTAACCCCAATTCAAAAGGAGCAGGAAAAATATCAACTAAAATATATCTTAAATTCCAGGCTCCCCTTGCCCAAAAAACAGGTAGAAACCAAAAGTAAATGTCAACAATCACTGGTTTCTTTTTATTAAAAAAATACAAAATCACTAAAAATCCCATTTTGTTTTGATCGGAGCATCACCCCATTGCACGAATTATTCTTACCTAGGTTGTACTGTTTTAAAAGCAACAAAGTCCAAAAGAAAGCCAATCTGGTGGAATCGAACAATTAAATTTTCGGGGGGAATTGGCTCACTTTCAAACTCTTGCCTCCCACTCCCTGCGGGGCGACTGCAATTTATCACACGCGGGGGCGGGAACATTTTTATTTCTCGCTACTTCTTAATCTCCCCTCTGAATTTTTGAAATTTCATGGGATTGAATGCATTGTTTACTCCTTTGATTTTGAACCTTAGAAAAAGCCCAAACACTCAATTCAAAAATCGTTTTGACGGGCAAAAAGCGATCGATGAACTTCCTTTGACTGCGCGCATGCGCCAAACTAAAGCTCGCATTTTGCTGCTCATTTTCGTCCACGGCCAAAAGCCCGCTGATGAACCTTTAAAATTTTTCCTCGAAAAATCATCTAAATATTTTAAAGAGCACATCCAACAGACACGCCTGACACAAAATTTTCGTAAATAGGCTGTCACTTTTGTTTTTTTCAAAAAAATGGAGGGCTGGAACTAATAGTGGCTTTTTTTCATATGAAAAAATATATAATATAAATATATAAAAATATATATATAATTAAAATAATAAAATAATTATATATATATCAAACTGAAAACGCCAATACGAAATTCCCTTCAAAGCAGCAAAAAATCTCATAAAAAGGGGAATCCCCTGAACATCACACATAAAGGCAAGTGTCGGGAATAATTTTTGCACCCAAATTTTTTTTTTTTAAAAAAAATTTGGGCAAAAAACCGACATGCGGGGGAAAGCTATTTCCATTCAGGAAACTTAAAATTTAAAACCAAAGCAAAAAATATGGAGCGGCCCCATTTGAAAAAGTTAGAGGAACACTTTTATTAATGGCGGTTTTGTTGCGGGGTTTTTTTTTTTTTTTAAAGGGGGGGGGGGGGGGGGGGGGGGGGGGGGGGGGGGGGGGGGGGGGGGTTCCCAAAAATTTGTAAACTTCAACGGGCCAAATCAACAAAAAAAGCGGATGGGTGGGGGGCGTTGGGAAAGGGGTGGAGAGGGGGGCTACCTTTAGATAAAAACAAAACCCTAAAAAAAGTAAAATTTTCCATCCAAATCTGAAACCCCACACATTTACACTTTAAGGGGGGGGTGGGGGGGGTTTCCAAATTGAATTCTTAATCTAAATTCTGACACCCCTTCAGGATTTTACACAAATCACGAAACAGAATCATAATGAAAAAAACACATCACCATTTTCTCAATTTAAAAACAAAAACACAGAACAAACTTTTGGGGGTTTTAACCTACATTTTCAAATCTTTTAAAATGGATTCACCCCTTTTTTGAAACAAAGACTCTAGAGGGCCCGGAAAGATTTCCCAAATTTAACGGTCTTTGTTACCTTCCCCCGACAAATAGGGTTTTAAAACCAAAATTTTTTTTAGCCAATCTAAAAAATAATCTTGGCAAATCAAAACGGAAATGAGAAAGGGGGGGACGGGGGACAAAATACACTCGATTTATTGAACAGAAGAAAAAAATTTTCAACGTGTTAAACGGACACTGTTACTACATCACTAAAATAATGAAAAGAGCAAACAGGCTACTGTCACGATGCTTTTTTTTTCCTGTATAAAAAAAAAAAGGTTTTGGGGGGGAAGGGGGGGGGTAAGTATTTGGTTTAAAATTTGGGAGGAAAGGACGACGGGAGGGGAAAACCTTTGTGGTTTGAACATGGAGTTCGCAGAGAAAAAAAAACAATGTCGCAAAAATTCCTAGAGGATATTTACAGAAGTAGCGCATACGGAAATTTTGCCCCACCCATGAAATCTCGCAACTGCGTTTATTGTTGGGCCAAAAAAAAAAAAAAAAAAAAGACCCCTTCCCACCCAAAAACATTTCCTATAACCTCTTTCTTAAATTTTAAGCATGTAGAAATTAAGTATAATAACAAACAGGGAAAAAAAAAAAACCATTACCTGTGGCCTCAAGCGAAAACTGCAGGGGGTAAACAACACCTCCGCCATTGTCTTAGTTCGGCCCTGACAAAATTTTGAATATTTTACCCCAACTGAACATGAAGTGCGCAGGCCCCATAAGTCAGCTCCCTCTGTCGTATCAATTATGTTTTCCCCGTGCATCACGGGCTACTGTTACGGGCCCCTTTCGGTTTTAAAATTTAAAAGGGTTTGTCTTTCTTTATCTCCTATTTTTTCCCCTAGTAAGTAAATCCCCTTTAACACATCGTGAAAGCACTGAAAAGATAATTTGTCAGATAAAAAAAAAAAAAAAAGAAAAGGAAAAAAAAAATCGGAAAAACCCCATCTGTTTTCTTGCACTGGGGCAAATCTCTGAATTCTTTTACTGCTTCACCTAGCCAAAAAACTAAAATTCCTCTTGATCGAGGTAGGAGTGGAAACAGATAAATAGAAAGGAACTGGGCTTGCCAGATATTAAAAAAAAAAAAAAAGATAAAAAAACTTCAAAAACACACTAACAGTTGACAAACGGGACATCCGCTGAATGGGGGGAAAAAAAAAATTGATTTTTAATGTTACTGAAACAACTGATTCACACAAAAACACACCCGCGCGTGCCCCCATACATATAATATGTAAACTTTTTTTTTTTTTGTTTAAAGGACTTTTTCGATTTTTTTTTACAGTATTTAATCTTTTTTTTTAAATTTTCAATCATACATATAGCAAAACACAAAATGATACAAAATAACAAATTTTTTTTCAGCCTATGGACTGTTTTTTTTAAAATCTCTTCTACATCCACCCCCCCTCACACACACACACACACAAACACACACACACACACAAAAAACAACACACACACACACACACACACACAGATTCCTGAGTCATGTAGGTCCCTAGCAAAAAAAAGGGCTAAATTAACAAAAATATTTCTACAGACAACAAAAAAGCCTGAAGGGAGAGAAAATGGATGCTTTTGTGCATGAAAGGGCAACAAAGAGGGCAATCTCTGTCTCATGCTCACATACTTTGGGGCCAAGCCTGTCCCCTTTCGTATGACATAACTTCAGTATGCACCCTGCTTCTTCCCTTTTTTGCGTTGTCGCAAAACCTCATCAAACTGCATCTGCTGCTGTTTCCTAATTATAGCGAAAATGCTCTAAGATAGTGGGCCATTGTGTCAGGGGGAACATATAACAATTTTTTAAAAAAAAATAATAAAATAAAAGGAATTTATATAGCGCTAAACTTGTAAAAACAAAAAAAGCGCTTGCACTCGACCCTCACAACAAACAAACAACCAAGACAATAAAAATACTAGCAAATTCAAAAGCACACTCACCGCGCGCGCCGCGCGCCGCGCAGGGCCCAACCCACACAACACACACACACCCCCACACACACACACACACACACACACACACACACACACACACACACACACAAACACACAAAACTTCAATATTTACAAAACTGCATACCAGGGGGACGGATAAAAAAAAAGCACAGATGCTTAATCCTTTTCCCTCGAATAAAAAATAAAAAAAAAAAAGTAAAAATAAATAAAAAATTTTAAGCCCCTGCATCATTTCAGGCCCAGCGCATATGACTTCGGGTGGGAAGGAAATGGTTTTCCATTTAAGTTTTTTTTGGGGGAAAAAAAAAGCAGGAGAAAAGAGCCAACAGTAGGGGATCAGTGGGCTAGTGGTAAACCCCCGCCTTTCCTAGAAACCACAAAGTCCGAGTCGGGGTTGCGTGGTTTGTACAACCCCTTTTGGGCCCGAAAACTTTTTCCCCACCTAGACCCTGAGTGGTGGGCTGGGCGCTAACTTTTGGGTAAGACGATAAACCAGGTCCCGGTGTTACACGTTTACTATTTTCGCACGTAAAAGAACCCACGGGCAAAAAAAAAGGGGGGGGATCCGGCAAAATTCTGTAGAAAAAAAAAACCACTCGATAGGGGGAAATTTAAATTTCCATTATTTCGTGCTTTTTGCTGGTTTTTTGCGTACACTGTTTCCCCCATTTCCTTGCGACAAACAGCTTTCTCAAATCTTTTTGGGGGCCCGGTCGCCCCAAGTCCCGGGGGCCACACGCCCAAAGAGGGAATAGAATTAAGCATACAGTCCCTGTTGTCCTGGGGCCTGGGGTGATAAACCCTGCAAAAGTTTGGGGGGTTTGGACGGGGCCCGAAAACGGCGCTTTTGGGGCCCGTCTTTGCCCCAAAACCCCACCTTTTCTTCAGGTTTGTAAAGCGTGCGCCGCGCGCTGGCATTTGTGAGTGTGTTTTTTTTGTGTGGGGCCATGGGGGAGGACCTTGCACTTTTTGTGGTGCACAAAGCGTTATTGTCATTATTTTGTGCGCTCCTTGGTTTTTTTTTGCGTACACTGACCCTTTTCCTTGCGACAAACTAGCTTTTTCAGCTCTTGAGGGCTGCGGTGTCGCCAAAATTCCGGCGTCCACGCCTGAAAAGGGTAGAGAGGTATTGCGTACAGAGCCATGTTGTTTTGGTCCTTGGGGTCTGTAAACTACAAAAGTTGGGGGAAGGACGGGTCTAAAAAACAGCCTTTGGGGGTTCCTTTTTCCCCAAACCGCACATTTTTTTTCTGCAGGGGGTTGTGAATCGTGTGCGTACCGCGCCGGCTAGCGTTAGTGATGTGTTTGTTGTGTGTGCGCATATGGGGGGGATCCTGCACTTTGCTTGGGGCAATCATATTGCTGTATATTCTCATTATTAGTTTCCCCCCCGCTTGGTTTTTTTGCATCACTGTACCCATTTCCTGGCGACAAACAAACTTTCCACTCTTGAGGGGTGCGGGTCGCCACAAGTCAGGCCCACACGCCTCAAAGAGGGTTTGGGGAGGGGAATTTAACAATGCCATGTTGTCTTGGTTTTTTGGGGGCTGTAACCGTGCAAAAGTTGGGTAGGACGGGTCTAAAACGGCTTTTGGGCCGTTTTTGCCCAAATTTGGGACCTATTTCCCCCCAGGGGGGTGGGGATCAAAAGGGGCGGGTTCAGCGCGCGCTGGGTTTGTTTAGTGTGTTTTTTTTTGTGGGGCGCAGTGGCGGGGCCCCTGCATTTGCTTGGGGGCACATGTTGGGTAACTTGTCATTATTAAAGTGCGCTCTGCTTGGTTTTCGTTGGCGTACCTTACCCGATTTCCTTGCGACAAACTAGCTTTCTCAGCTCTTTAGGCTGCAGGGCGAAACAAGTCCGGGGCCACACCCCTTAAAGATGGGGAAGAGAGGGGGTATCATACAGTGCCATGTTTTTCTTGGTGCCTGGAAGGTAACCGGGAAAAGTTGGGGTAGGGCGGGACAGAAAACGACCTTTGGGCCCGTCATTGCCCCAAACAGCACCTTTTTTTTGCATGGGGGTTGGTAGCGTCGTCACGCGCGCGCGCCCCTTGCGTTTGTGATGTTTTTTTGTTTGGGCGGCATGTGGCGGGGACCCTGCACTTTGGTGTGGTGCATCAATTGCTTATAATTTTGATTATTATTGTGCCCCTTTTTGGTGTTTTTTGCGTACAAAGTACACGATTTTCTTGCATTAAATAGCTTTCTCACTCTTGAAGGCTGCGGGTCGCCACAAGTTCGGCGCCACACCCTGAAAGAGGGGGAGAGGGGTACATACGTGCCCTGTTTCTTGGTTCCCTTTGGGGGGTTTAACCGACAAAATTTTTGGGGAGGACGGGCCTGAAAAGCCTTTGGGTTCCTCTTTTCCAAAAACCTTTTTTTTGAGGGGGTTTGGGTTGCGGGCACGCGCGCGCGCGCGGGGTTTTGGGGTGTGTTTGTTTGTGGCGCGCATGGGGGGCCCTACTTTGTTTGGTGTCATATTGCTGTATATTTTATTTTTATTTTGGCGTCTCTTGGTTTTTTTTTGCGTACACTTAACCGATTTCCTTGCCAAACTTTCTTCTCAGCCTTGAAGGGTGCGGGGTCGCCACAGGGCCCGGGCCACACCCCAAAAGAGGTAGGAAGGGTTTTTCAACAGTGCCAGTTTCTTGGTTCCCTTTGGGGCTGTAAAATGCAAAATTGGGGAGGCGGGCCGAAAACGTTTTTGGTCCCTCTTTGCCCCCAAAGCACTTTTTTTTTCCCGGGGTTTTTTAAAGTGTGGGGTCGCGGGCGCGCTCGTTGTAGTGTTTTGTTTTTGTGGGAATTTGGGGGACCGCACTTTTTGTGGTGCATCATATTTCGAATTTTCTTTTTATTGTTTGCCCGCTTGGTTTTTTTTTGTAAACCCGATTTTCCGGGGACTTTCTCACTCTTGGGGGGGTTCGCCACAAAACCCAAACCCACACCCTAAAGATGGTTGGAGAGGGGAAAAATTTTTAATCCTTTTTCCCCTTGGGGCCTTGGGGTCTGAAAACGTCAAAATTGGGGGGGACGGGTTTTAAAAAGGCCCTTTTGGGGCCTTTTTTTCCCAAAAGCACCTTTTCTGCAGGGGTGGTTGCGGCGCGGACGGCGCGCGCTGGGTTTGTAGTGTGTTTGTTTTGGGCGAAAATGGGGGGCCCCCTCACTTTGCTGGGGTGTCATTTGGGGTATTTTCATTTTTGGGGCGTCTGTTGGTTTTCTTGTCACGTCCCGTTTTCCCCTTGGAAAAATTTTCCCTTTTATTGGGGTGCGGGGTCAAAAAAAGGGCCCAACCCTTTTTTTAAAAGGGAAGAGAGGGTGGAACGTCCCTTTTTTTTTTTTTTTTTTTTTTTTTTTCCGGTTGGGGGGGCGGGCCCCCCAAAAGCTTTAGGCCCTTTTTCCCCAAAACCCATTTTTTCCCCGGGGTTGGGTAGGGGGCCACGGGGGCCCCCTTTTTTAGGGGTTTTGGGGGCCCAGGGGGGGCCCTCCTTTTTTTGGGGGGGTGCATATTCTGTATTTCCCCAAAAATTAAAGGGCCTTTTTTGGTTTTTGCGACAAGACACGATTTTTTTGCTTTAAAAAAGCCTCCCGAAGGCTGCGGGGGCCCAAAACCGGCGCCAAACCCCGAAAAGGGGGAGAGGGTTTGCAAAAAGGGCCTGGCTTTTTTGGGGTGTAAGGAAAAGTTTGGGGTGGAGGGTGAAAACGACTCTTTGGGTCCCTTCTTTTCCCTTGTGGCCACATTGAGGGGACCCTGCACTTTGCTGTGGTGCTTCTATTGCTGTTTTTCTCATTATTCTTGTGCGCTCCCCTTTGGTTTTTGCTGTGTACATGTACCCGATTCCTTGCGAAAAACAGCTTACTCAGTTTCTTGTGGCGCGTTCCCAAAAGCCGGCGCCACACCCTCAAAGGGGAAGAAGGTGTGGGCACATTTGCTTTTTTTTTTTTTTTTTTTTTTTTTTTTTTTTTTTTTTTTTTTTTTTTCGCCTCTCTTCGCGACTTTCCCGCATTCTGTTCCCAGGCCGTCATTTCAATCTCCCCCCACAGCCATACCCAATTCTTTGTGTTCACCCCCCCGGGGGTGGGGAGTCCACGGGGGGCCTTAATTTGGCCCGTGGGGCCCAGCCAGGGGGCCCCTGCACTTCGCGGGGGACTTTGGTGGTGTTCAGGGGTCCTTTTCGACAAATACGGGGACACCCCTCCCTAAGCCCCCTACAACGACAGTATTACTCAGTTCCGCGGAGCCAGACTGAGTGAGTCCCCCACCTGAGGTGGCAACCACACAAAAAGTCCCTCCAACGACCCCCCTCCCCCGAAACCCCAACCCCCAAAAGGGTTTGAAAAAACTCACCGCACAAACTATGGGAAACCCAATCCCTATCCCAAAGAAAACCCACCCCCGCAGAGGCAATTTTTATTTTTTTCATGTGATCAAGATATGAGGTGGAAGAAGCTGCTGTGGAGTGCATCCCTTTGAGACACTTAAAAGGGGGTTTTCTTCCTTACGATAATATATCCCGGGGTTTCCCCGGGCCCAAGATACGACCCTGCTTTTTGGTGGATAAATTTTGGCCACTCCCCCAAAAATTTTGCATCCGTAAAATGGATGAACTCGACTTGGGGTCCCATCTCCCCATGACCCCCAGCACACCACTCTGGGTGGGGCCGGCCGGAGCCCCCCAAAAAAACCCTATACTTATGGGGGTTCGAACCCCCCGACCCCTTCCCTCCGGAAACCCGGCGCTAACCCCTGCGCCTGGCGGCTGGTTTAAGGACACAGTGCTTTACACCCAAAGGGACCAAGACAATAGGACACAGTGCTTTGTTGTCTTGGTGCCTTGGTTCGAAAACCCGGCAAAAGTTTTCGGAAAGGGCGGGCCTGAAAACGACTTTTTTGGGGCCGTCTTTGCCCAAAAACCCCACCTTTTTTCGCAGGGGGTTTGTATGCGTGCCCACGTGCGCGGCGCCTGGCGTTTTTGAGTGTGTTTTTTTGTGTGCCCGCATGTGGGGGGGGACCCC
>JASPKP010003877.1:0-5000 GCA_030674155.1 Stramonita haemastoma
TCGATCTCAGTTTTCCTGATCCATCCATTTGGTTTGCTTTCACAAGCACGGGGAAATCATTTTCTTCTACTGCTGTGTCTCATGTTTTTAAGTCATTAATTCTAGACTTTTCTTACGATGATTTGTGCCATTTCTCTGACAAACTATTGCAACAGATTCCTCTTTTGTGAGGGTTTTATGCAGCCTATTGTTTTGTATACCACCTTCAGTCATAGCATATTCTTCTGCGTGAAATTTGAGCTGCTCTCCTCAGGGAAAGTGTTCACCACAAGAGCAGCGCCACTAATATTTTTCTTTTTCCTGTCTGCTTGTGTATTTTTTTCCAATAAGAAGGGGTTGGGGGGGGGGGGGGGGGGTTACAGAAGTTTGCCAGAGTCAGTTTTTTCTTGCTGTGGGTTCTTTTACTTGAGTAAAACTGTGTGTTGCCTGTGAGAGTTGCTTATTCTCTCTTTCTGTCTGACCGTTACTCCAAGTCTAGTAGATGGAGCAAAAGTTCTGATTTAAACGGGGATTGATCCCAAGACTTCTCATGTCAATACAGGCGAGTTACCTGTAGACCACCAAGCCACTTTTGTTTCATGCTTGCTGTACAGAGTTTCTTTACCGTAAAATCTTTGGGGGCTTTTGCCGAGTTTAATTCTCAACGACTCATGGCTCATGGTTTGATTTAAAAAGCATCTAGAGCTAATATGCTATGCTGCAAATGAGACAGGTATGATATTTTGTATTTATTTTTTTAGGAGGGAAAGAGATAGTTTTGTAAAGTTTGTGTCTCTTTCTGTTTGTGCATTTATCTGTGATAGAGTCAAGATGGTATGATAATTTGTTCAATGAGGAAAAACAAAATTTAACCTAAGCATCAGCAGGAGGAGAAAATTGAAATAGATTGCATGCTAAGTTTTGCTTGTCTTGCAAGTTCTTCTTCGGCCCTTTTTCTTTTAATGATCTTCGTGTGTTATGTCCATTGTAACGAGTTTTTTGTGTTTTAGATTGTATTGCTAGACATAGCTTTGCCAGTGAGTTTTTTGTTTCTAACTAAAATACAGGCATTTGTCAACTCGTTATGAAACCGTATGTCTGTGTACGGTTAAGGCCAGACCTGCAAATAGATCATTCAAAAATATTGCAAACAGACTAAACAAAAAGGAAACAAAACAGTATTGGTTACATGACACCACTTGTGTCTTTGAAATATTATTATTTTCTTAGATATTTATCGAGGATTAATGAAGATCACAGAGGTATTCAGTATAGCCTTTAGATGTAAACAAACTGGGAGCAAACAACTTTTATTGCGTGACAAAGTCATCTGATTTGGGGGGAGGGGGGTATGAACATTTTTCTGAAACCTTTATCAAGGGCTTCTTTTTTTATATCTCAGAGGTATTCAGTTTGATCTGTGAAAACATAACCAAACAGTGTTGCGCGATGTCAGACTCAGTATTCAAGAAAATTCGAGAAAGCAACATTCTTCTTCCTGACACTGATGAGGCCAAAAATAGCACTGGCTACGTGCGCGGGCAGCAGTGCTCGGAAGGGAAATGACTCATGCAGTCCTTCAAACTTACACTCTAAAAATTACCTGCTTCTGATTTTAGTTTACCCTTTGATGTGAATCTGACTTCAAAACAAACTGGCTGCATGCAAAGCAGGCTCAGTTTGCAGAATACCACCTCCCCTTTCCTCATCCGGTCCTAGCTAGAGAGAGAGAGACTGAGAGAGTTTCAGAAACTGCTTCCCTGGGCTACTTGTGTGCATGTTTTATTGACTGTTTCCTTAGTGGGGATGTCCAGGGCCTTTCAGTATAAAATAGCATCTCCAACTTCGGAAACTTATGTGCTGAGAATTCCCTATTTTCTATCCCTCTCTTTGTTTCTGCCTTGTTCCTTTTCTTCCTCTCACCGCCTTCTTGTCTGTTTTCTGCCTTCTAAGTCCATTCTCCTGCCTTTTTTTCTACAAGCCTTCAAAGGTAACAGTTCTCTCCCGTGCCGAAGTCAGACTGCTTAAAGGCAGCGCAACTCACTTTTTGCTCATATGAAAGAAACAATCGTTTTCAACGCCATGTTTTATTGTAACGTGCATGTTTATGTGTACATTTATTCCTCACGATGGTGACATTTCCCGCAGAACTTTGCCAGGAACAACTTTCTTATAGCCATGAGTTCTTTCAAGTGTACAACCGGCATGCGAAACACTCGCCTCCAGACAACCATTCTCAACCAATCAGGTGGAGGAGATGTCTGGCTTGAAACAAGAATCGTAAATGATATCTCTTACTGGGGCTGTTTTTTAGACATGTTTTTTTACCTTGAGATCACGAAACACTTCTGGGCATAGTTTCCAAGCTGCCAGGCTTTTTTTCAGGGGCAACAACCTATTAATCTTCTCTCTCTTTTTTTTCTTTCTTTTTTTTTTTTTAGAACAATACCTGTTTTTATCTCTGCAATTAAAAGTCTACAATTTCAGCTGTGACGCCACGTGCTATATAGTGTGACAAGTTCTGATATCTTTTGATGTTCCACATCTGCAGCGCTACACCCTCTGGTTTGATCTTTCCCGCGGCAGACATGGGGAATGCGTGTGCACATGTAGGTTAATCGGTTCGGCAGATTCCATTTGGGCTTTTTTCAGCAATTTAGGGGGTTGGGTGGGGGTGGGGGGGCTCGTTGTTTGGGTTGTTTTTTTTATCCAGTGGGGCAGCTTTAAAGACGATCTCTTTCAAATCAGTGATATTTTCAGGCACACAGGCTCAGGGTAGATGTAATGTCAGTAGTCAGGAATAAATTATAATTATGATGGTGGTGGAGGAGGGTAAAGGAAGGGAGAGGGGAGGTGGGGAATGGAGAGAGTGATGAGAAGGAAAGAGAGAGACAGAGAGAGATAGAAAGACATGTTTTTCTTTCTAAACCCAGCTCTCTAAGAAAGCATGCATAGTAAATATGGATAACATAACTTAAACATAAGTTATGCTATCGTTAAGATTCTATATTTAGGATTTCTAGATATGAGAAGTACACACACACACTCACACACACACACACTCACACACACACACACACACACACACACACACACACACACACACACACACACACACACACACACACACACACACACTGAGAGAGAGAGAGAGACAGAGAGAGAGAGAGACGTCATGGTATCAGCAATAAACAAGAACAACGATGTATACATCTGACGACAGCAGTCATTTGAAATGAGAGGAACACTAGGCATCACAAATGCTACAGACATTGCCCCCCCCCCCACACACACACACACAGCATCAAGGGGCCCAGCTGTTGCCCCCCTCCCCCCCCCCTCCCCCCCCCCCCCTCTTTCGAGCGCAAATGACTTTATCAACGCCTGGCTGAGTGAAGTCAGGACCTGGTCTTTCAGGTCTACATTCCATGTGGACTTGTTCACTGGGGTTCCCAAAGAAGTGGAATCGATGTTTTCGGGGATAAAAGTTCACTGCTTGTAAGGAAAACTGCTGTTCACTCGTGGCCAAAGGACATGTAAGTATGCACCTACTAGTGTGTTAGTGTCCACAGACTTAGACTTATAGATCTTGCCGTTTCTGTTGGTCTAGAAGCTCTTGTAGTGGGAAAAGCAGACTCATTTCTTATCCAAGGTACCATCGAGAAATTAATTATTTTACTTTGAAAAATTCAGGTGAACTATTGCCTGATCATGTTCTATGTAAAGATCAGACTGAAGTACTTTCCAGTTTTCTTGTAGCCAGGCTCAGAAGTTTTCTTCAACCTTACGAGAGGTTGTTTTTTTTATTAGTGTAATCAATCTTGCAGAAATTGTCTAATACACAAGAGGAATGGATAGGAGTTTTGTATGAGAAAAAGTGATAAATCATGTGAGTATTGTGGAGGTATGTCTCTTTGTTGGGTGTTCAATACAAACTTCATACAATGTTGACACCCAGATTAAACACTGTGCTACTTAAACGTTAATCGAGAACAACTAATCAGGCCTTTGCACCTAACAAGTATGTAAAAAACTAATAGAGGATCATTACAGATTCAGCCATTCCTTCTATTTAAATAAATTGTCAGAAAAACATGTTATTCTGTATTGATCTTAAGACAGACTTTGATTTGTGTGACTAGAAATTTATGCATCAAGTGTTGCAAACTTTTTTTTGTTTTGGTGTTTGAGGGTTTCGTTTAGGTAAAAGAAACTGCCGATTTTGAAACAGATTTTGCTTCATTTATGTATTTCGTGTGCAGACATGTTCGTTTTTGATTTGAGGCCGTATTTATTCTAAAGAAATAAGATAAGGAGAACAGAACTAAAATAAAGCACTTTCCTAAAAGTGCATCACTATTTAAAAAAGAGTAAAGACATTTGTTGGATCAGTCTATAGAAATCTTGAAAGATATTTACAGAGCAAAACTCAGAATAAAGCTTGATGTTCCCTATGAAAGTTAACTTTACGACTTATTAAGCTTATAATTTAACTTACGTGTGTTGTTTTTTCTTCTTTTTCTGATTTGTGTTATCTTATTCTCGTTATCGTTAAGTTCTTTAAAGCGAAAACTACTCTCTCTGTTATCAGAAGGGAATCGAGTTGGAAATATAAAACAGAACTTAAATTGTAGAGGATATCAGTAACACTCTAGGACAATGAACAAAACTAGTGTCATTCACGAACCAGTGAGACACTCCTTGGGGTTTTTTTGTTGTTGTTTTCACATCGTTGGAATGTGGCCATAATTATGAACTTCAGTATAATAGTATTTCATGTGAGTGTTTAAACTTCATTAGGCAAAGTTTCATACACTGATACAGTTTTTAATACATTTTTCAGCAAATCAGTAAGATAAAAAAAAATCTTACAAATTTTGAGCTTATGGATCAAACTTAATGGCAAAAATGTCAAAGATTTTTAAAAGTACTTTTTAACAACATTTCTGTTAAAAATACGTGTGAAGTTTTTTTTTCGAAAAACAGCTATACATCATTGGTGATCGAATACCAAAAAGGAT
>JASPKP010003877.1:10000-17500 GCA_030674155.1 Stramonita haemastoma
AGGATAGGCACCTTGAATACAAACCTATGGTAAAGTTTCTGGGTATTTATATTACTTCAAAACTGACATGGAATTACCATATTGAATATGTATTAACTAAAGCCAGAAAATCCTTAAATTTTATAAAAGTAGTAAGCAAACAGCATTGGGCTCAAGATGTATCAGTCTTAAAACATCTGTCATTGGCATTAGTTCGTTCTAGTCTGACATATGGTCATGAAGTCTTCTTTAATGCCCCAAAGTATTTATTAGATAAACTCAGAAGCATAGACTGTAAAGCTTTTCGCATTGCCTTGGGAGTACCCTTCCATGCTTCATCCTTGGGAACATATAAGGAAGTGGGAGTTTTGCCTTTGGATGACTATCGAGAGGTAGCAGTAGCAAAATACGTTCTTAGAAGCTCAGCAACTGTAAATAATATAGAAGATGAACTCAGTCTAAGATCTGACAAGCAATTTCCTAATAGAGCTAAAAATATCCGCTCACTCACCACAATCAGCACCTTCACAAATGGTCTTTTTGAAAAGTCAGGAGTTAATCCCAGAGAAGTGCAACAGCTTATACCTCTATTATCTCCTTGTCCATCATGGGAGCTTCAAAGGGCTCAATTTGATTTGGAATGCTCCATCTATAAAAAAAAAAAAAAAAAGATAACGGAAGTAATATTCTTAGCGCGTATGTGAAAGAACATATTATAAACAAGTACTCATCACATCTTCAAATATACACGGATGGGTCTCTACTCAATGGTATTGAAGGAGGTGCAGCTTTCATCATTCCTTCATTACAGGTTGAAAAACTGTACCACATTGGGAAAAATCACTCAATTTTCACAGCAGAGCTGACAGCCATTCTGATAGCTTTAACTTATTTACTTGATTTTCCTAGGACCATTGTGAGGGTGGTGTTATGTGTTGATTCAAAATCAGTGCTCCAATCCTTAAAAATTCCGGGTCAAAAGTAAGACAAGAACTTATCACTGAAATATTACATCTTATACATTTTCTAATCCTAAGAGGCACTGATGTCACCTTTTGCTGGGTACCTTCTCATTGCAACATAGTATTCAATGAAAAGGTTGATAGAGCTGCTAAAAATGCGGCAATGCGTTTTGATTGTGCTGATACTTTGAACATACCAATGTCTGTCGATGAGAATTATACTTTGATCGAACATGCATGCTGGAAACATGTTAGAAAAAAACAAGAAGAGGCTGGATTTTCTCATCATCATGTTTCCTTTTCTGACCTTAATCATATTCTCTGTGTACGTTTTGGACTGGATAAATTGCGTCTTAGATCGGTCATTTGTCTCATAAATAGACTTAAATTAAATGCCTTCCAAACGAAGTATGCTAAAAATGTGCGTTGCATATGTGATGGGACGATTTCAGTCAGTCATATTCTTTTTGACTGTCCCGTTTTAAAACAGTGTCTTCCCATCACACGTGAGAACTCTCTGGACAAAATTTTAAGCAACTGTGTGTTGCTGTGTGAACTTGCCTTATCGCTGAAGAACAGTCCTATTGACAGTTTACTATAGTGCTTATGAACATGTCAGTAGCTTGTTTACGAGACAGAGACATTGATTTCGTGCTCTTTTGTTATTTTTCTAAAAAGTTCTGATTGATTGTTTAACGTTTAATGTTTCACTTTTGGTGTTTTTACTTACTTTTTGTTTCTACCATTGTTGTTTTTTTGGGGGGGTTGTTTTTGTTTTTTGTTTTTTTTGTCTAATATCACTTATGTGAACAGACATTAAACTGAAGAACACACACACACACACACACACACACAGGATCCAACTGCAAAACGCCGGGTGGGAGGTGATAGACGAGGGGGAGACCATCATCGAGAACGGCATGAGCTGTACCTGTTCCGATCTGACCTGCGGGGCTGGCTGCACGGGGCCCGCCGCCACCTGCACCCCCCTCCCCTCCACCACCGCCCCCTCCACCACCACCACCACCACCACAACCACCACCACCACCACCACACCCCCTCCCACCACCACCACTCCTACCACCACAACTACCACAACACCCCCTCCTACCACCACTCCAACCACAACCACTACCACGACACCCCCTCCCACCACCCTCGCACCCACCACTCCCACCACCACCACCCCCGCACCCACACCAGTTCCCGCCCCAATCCGAGGTCCCGCCCTGGCGGTTATCGTCTCGGGCAACCCCAAGGTGCTGCAGCATTGTCGGCTGAGGTCCAGCAGAGAGCTGGAAGGTCTGGAGTGGGTGGGCAACTTCTGGAAATCCGCGGACGGGTGCCGCAAGTGCCGCTGCGAGGGCAAGGACTCGGCCATCCGCTGCTGGAACCTCACCTGCACCAACCCCGCCTGCCCCGCCCAGGACTGGGTCAGGATCAGGGGCCAGTGCTGCCTCAAGTGCGCTATCGGTGCGTTGTAGGCTAGTGGGGTTGTATGTGTGTGTGTGTGTGTGTGTGTGTGTGTGTGTGTGTGTGTGCGTGTGCGTGTGCGTGTGTGTGTGTGTGTGTGTGTGTGTGTGTGTGTGAGGAAGGAGGGAGAGAAGGAGGGGATGGAGGGAAGTATGGAGGGGAGGGAGGGAGTGGAGGAGGGAGAGAGGGTGGGAGGAGAGTGAAGGGAGTGGAGGGATGGAAGGAAGGGAGGGAGGTAGGAGGGTGGGGAGGGGGGAGGGGACAGAGGGAGGGAGGGAAGGGAGGGAGGGGTGGTGGTTGGTGGTTGGTGGTAGTGGTGGTGGTGTGGTGGTGGTGGTGGTGGTGGTGATGGTGGTGATGGTGATGGTGGTGATGGTGTGTTGTTATTTTGGTGGTGGTGGTGGTGGTGCTGGTGATAGTGATGGTGGTGTGTTTGGTGGTGATAGTCGTGGCGTTTGTTGGGACTGTTGGTATTGTGTAGTATCGTGTTGATTCTGTTTGTTGTAGTGGTACCTTGTGTTGTATCGTGTTGATTCTGTTTGTTGTGGTGGTGCCATTGGTATTGTTGTGTTGATATTGTTTGTGTTGTGTTATTGATATTAAGTTTATGTTGTTTGTTGTGTTGTTTTTGCTATTGTTTTATTGATGTTGTTTGCAGTGATGGTGTTGATGGTATTGCTGTGTTGTTGTTTGTGATGGTGTTATTGCTATTGTTTTATTGATGTTGTTTGCAGTGATGGTGTTGATGGTATTGCTGTGTTGATGTTGTTTGTGATGGTGTTATTGCTATTGTTGTGCTGGTCTTTTATGTTGTGATGGGGTTATTTGCATTGTTGTGTTCATGTTTGTTGTGGTCTGTTATTGCCATTGTCTCGATGCTGTTTGTTTTGGTGTGATTGTGCTATTGCTATTGATGTGTTTATGCTCTTTGTTGCGATGCTGTTATTGCTGTTGCTGTGTTTATGCTGTTTTGTTGCGATGCTATCGTTACTGTTGCTGTGTTAATGTTGTGAATTGTGTTGTAACTGTATTACTGCAAGTGTTGTGATGATAGTGGTATCACTTTCAGTCTGACCCTAAAGTGACACGTCACAGTGAACAAAAACCAAACTATATCAGTCACAGTTTTGTGGGGTTTTTTACAGAATTGAGGGTTTGTCCTCTAACATTGGACGTCCACGTGGACATGAACAAAGCTGTGGAGATGAAGAACAAGACTCGCTGCGACTGCAGGAAGAAGAAGAACCAGATGTTGCTGAATTGCTTCTACCCCTCTCCCAAACGGATTGCTGAAGAGAATAGCATTGCGAAAAAAGCTGAAGTACTTCGGCGGAAACTGTGGAAGCTGAAACTGAAGTATTGTCCGGTGGACTACCCCTAGAGCAGACTGGACTTGTACAGAGCTGGGTTAGGACTCTGCTATCTGACAGGTCTGAGCGTTTAAACGTAAGGCTGAATTCGTGGGTTCAAGTGATTTTGTTTTTTGCTTTGAGGCATTTGCTTTTACTTCCTTCTCGTTCGTTACGATTGCTGCCACACAACCACACTTGCTGATACTGTTATTACTAAGGATGGGGTGGGGTGGGGTGGGGTGGAGGGTGGGGGTCACGTTCTTGAAAACTGATATAGTTGATATGAATGAAGATGAAAATTTTGGAATTGTTTTAAAATGTTACATTCTTTTATATCTTGACTATGCCAGAAATTGTAGTCTCAAACAAGCTCTTGAAGTGTCTATGCTTTTCTCAAAGCAAACAAAAGGTAATAAATATATTTTTATTATCAATGTTTTGATATTTTGATGCACCTTCACATCAATTATGATAAACATGTATCCTGGATTTTCTATTCGATCTGTCTAGTCTACAAATCGAGGCAATTTAAGAGGTTTTTTACCTGTACACGATCAAATACAGCAAATAAAAACGTTTTTTGGATCGTTTGTAATTGTTATGTTTGAATCGTGGTAAATTTTACATATGAATTATTATCAAAATTGGAGCATCTGCATTCATTTCAACACAAGACAGGGGCAGATGCATGTGGTTAAGCAATAGTTTTGTTCCGACCTTTTCCTTGTTTTGTTCTGATCGTTTTCTGTTCTTTTCACTGACTTGCCTTTGTAAAGAAGAATAAAGAACCGGCCAGCATCTGATACTGCTGACATTGTTTGTTGTGTCTGACTAGCAAGTATGAGATCAGAGTGCCCATCCTTCTATCCATTCACTGATCTGTCTATCCATCCATCCATCTTACCTTATCCAAACCAGCCAGCTCGTCCAGTTAGTTTATATCTATTCGCCCACTCCTTCCATCCCTGATTCAGTCAGTGCACATAGTCTTTAAGAACTGTCTCATCAGCTCCCCACACAAGGAAGCAAACAACAATACTGCACGCATGGTGATCAAATAAGCACTTGCCAGTGCAAAATTAATGGCCTCTCACTTTTCTGCCCATCAAAGTTGTACTGTCTTGTGTTTCATGGTATGCTATGCTATGCTATGCTATGCTATGCTATGCTATGCTATGCTATGCTATGCTATGCTATGCTATGCTTTCTATGCTATGCTATGGTAGGGTAGGGTGTTTTGTTGGATTGAGTTGGACTGGATTGGACAGGAGAGAGAACAAATGCTCTGACCACTGAGCTATCCCTCCCAGCTGCTCAGAAGATCTCAGTTTATTTCCTGATCCGAAAGTCGGACACACAGACTAGCAGTCTTTGCTTAGTAGATACAACAAAAGTCTGGCTTCAAAAGGGGGGTGAGTTCAGCACCTCTCTCTTTGTATGCTTATTCTATTATCCTTGGTATAAGAGAATAAATAAATGAATATGTAGGTGCAGAACCTCAGATACGATGGATAAAAAGGAAGGTTGCAGAATCGTTTTTTTTTAAAAACATTCACTTGCTTAGCAAGTAATCGGTGAAGTTCTGGCTTCGATTCCCAGACTTGCCCTTTCTTCCCAGTTCAACGAAAAAATTGAACTGAATGTCAAAGTCTTTTGGATGAGACTATAAACTGAGGCTCCGTGTGCAAATGCACGCACAACATCTTGCATTCACGTTTAAACCCGTTCTGCCTTTCGCAAGAGTAGGCCAGTTTGTGTCGTTAGGAACGAATGACAACATTTCAAATACACATGCACACAGTTCATATGGCTATGACTTAGATTTCATCATATGCCTTAAATTTCATCGTATATATGAGCGCGCGAAGAATCCCATTTCTGTAGGTCTATTCTATCTCGCATTCATTTGGGGTGATTCTCCTCTTCACATTTATTCAAACTGAATACAACAAATCGGCGCATAGTCTATGTCTTAACCCCTTTGAAAACTTTCATATAGATACGTTTACCATCTAACACTTTGAAACACATAAAACGCAAAGTTGCGATCGGAACTTTGCCAACATGGCTTGAGAAAAGGGGAACGTTAGACGGTTGGCTTGTGGCCACAAAACAAGCGTCTGTATGCAAAAGTAAACACAACTTCTTTACCCAAACAAAATACAGAAAATTTCCGCGCAAAGCGACCCAGATAGAGTGCAGGGCCCCTATAGCTGGTGGCCCAGTGTTGGCGTTGCATTCGTAAGCTCTTTTCAGACTTCTGACCTTGAGGATGCCACATAACCACCCTAAGCATGGCTGAAGCGGAGAGATCGAGGTGAATGGAGTGGAGGCAGCAGGACAACAGAGTGAGCAGCAAGAATAAAGAACTAAATAAATCATGAATTCATCATGTGTGCCACACATATGGGGGCCGGATAGCTCAGTGGTCAGAGCATCGCTTTCCCCAAGTCAAGTTAAGCAGCGTCGAGCGTGGTTACCGGTTGGATGGGTGACCGTTTGTGCGCCTTGGCTTCAGCACAGTTACCCCAGTTCCCCCAGCTGTAAATGGGTACCTGCCCCCTTTAGGGTCAGGGAAGACAAAGCAGCGAGGGGGAGGAGATGGGTGCCGCCCTCAGTATGCTGACCCCCTAGAGAAGCTGAGGTCTCTGACGCCTCGCTCCCCTACGACCGCCTAGGTAATGGGACACCTTTACCTTTAACCTTACCTGCCACACGTCACAGACTTCTTAAAATAGCGCCTTCTTTCCCATATTCAAGAGGAGGTAACGAGGGATGTTTGTTAATCTTTCCCACCACAATGGTCGAGCTTCACCCCTCAGAGTTTTATAGTGCTGCTTGCTTCAAGGAGCAGCCAGAGTCACAGTGATCCTGCAAGGAGCTATTAACTAAAGTCTGTTTGAGTGTTGCAGGATCTCAGGGAGTTAACATCTGGAAAAACTTGACAGTGATATTATTTTATATATTTTCCTCCCTCTTTGGGTCTTTTTTTTATACTACAAACGTTGCTATTTCTATGATGCATAGACCCTGTTGGAATATATATATATATATATATATATATATATATATATATATATATATATATATATATATATATATATATAATATATATATATACACGATATTGTGCACTCTAAGAAATTAATATTTGATGTAATGTCCGTTCCTTTTCCACTACCTTCGCCCTCACACATATGCGCACACGCACACACGCCCATACACAGACACGCACGCACAAAAACACGTACACACTCGCATAAGCACGCACACACTTGTATATACATACACACATACACACACACACACACACACACACACACACACACACACACACACACACACACACACACACACACATACACACACACACACACACACACACACACATACACACACACATACACACATACACACACACACGCACGAATCAGCAAGAAATGCACACACACACGCACACGCACACGCACACGCTTTTTTTTTTCTTTTTTTTTTCTTTTCTTTAGATAGATGGCTTGATGGAAAAAAGCAAATCGATGCTTACTCACTGTACCATCTGGAAATAAAAATTTGATTGATTGATTGATTGATTGATTGCACACAGAGAGAGAGAAGAGAGAGAGAGAGAGAGAGAGAGAGAGAAGAGAGAGAGAGAGAGAGAGAGAGAGAGAGAGAGAGAGAGAGAGAGAGAGAGAGAGAGAGAGAGAGAGAGAGAGAGAACCTTTTTCTTCTGC
>JASPKP010003878.1:2500-10000 GCA_030674155.1 Stramonita haemastoma
CTCCAGTAACTGTCAACTTCAGGTTCAAAACCAACACTTCCTAATACTTACACATCCATTTAAAAAAAAAAAATTAAATGACACATTACCTAAATCATTTCATTCTTTAACTCTCAGAGGACAGCGGTCCTCTATAGCGGATTTGCTGTTTGCAGATTTTTCATTGGCCGCCGCATTGATACTAGGACTAGTGCAGCTTTACATAGCTTCGTGAGCCTATCCAAGGTCGAATGCAGAGCGTTGTCAGGTATTTCCGTGTGTTCCGAACTCTTTGTTTGCAGTTGCGGAGAGTAGGGGACACAGAGTGGGGACACGGAGTACACAATTCGCAGTATTTTCTTCATGCTTAAATTTTAGAGTGAGAGCTTTAATCTTTTGATATGTACTAGCCTAGTATATTATTCTTAATTTCAAAAAAAAATATTTTCTTTCTATGTGTTTTGTATTTTTTATGATTTTTTTACGAACTGTTACAAATGGGACGTCCATGGGAAAAGCAAGGGAGAGAACTGGCGGTTCTGAGCGAGTTAAGGCAAATAAACCAGACTGTGCTGAGGACGCCAGCCATTCCGCTTAATTTATCATCCTTAGATTGCACACATAAAAAAAGGATAAACATGTTGAAGTACAAAAATCTATATACCAAAGTATGACTGCAGAATGGACATCCTGTGCCCATCCCAGTGTCTAAGTATCGCACACAAAAACTCACTAGGAGAACGGAAATGTGAACAGCACCTAACATCTGGTGTGTTTTGCGTTTATTCACACACATACTGACCCAGGTTCGAATCTCATTCAAGAGGAGTTCTCCTCTGGAGATAACAGGAGTGCTAACTCCACTCCCCCCTAAAGTCCTTCAGATGAGACTATAAACTAAGTCAAGTCAAGTCAAGTCAAGTCAAAGTCATAAACACTTTAATCATCCCTGAAGGGCAATTACAATACTGACAGGCATATTGATACAAATCATAAACAAGACACAAAATAGCTACATTTCATATTTGTTCAGACATTATGAGATAACTTCAAATAAAAAATGTCACAAACACTCACACTCTACGCGCGTGCCTCGCACACACACAAATACACACATACACACACACCAAATTTAGATACAATGTTCTTAAAAACCATTGACTAGAAAAGACATATGATCACCATTATTTACGCATTGTACGCACGCGTTCGCACACGCACATATACATGCATGCACGCACACACACACGCTCCCACACCACACCATCCCCCCCCCCCCCAACACACACACACACGCTCCCCCCCCCCCCCCCACACCATCCACACACCCCCCCACACACACAACACACACAACACACACACACAAGCACACACACAGTGACACACTCACATTTACACACCACTCACACACCCACACTCACCCCCCCCCCCCCCCACCACAACACACACACACAACACAGACTCACCAATAAATGCAATGTTTTAAAACCTTTGGCTAGAAAGACATGAATTTACAAGCAATTCAAAAAATCAATAAAGCCAAAAATAAGACATACTTATTTTATGGGTACATAAGCATGTATATGCACACCTGTA
This sequence comes from Stramonita haemastoma, assembly GCA_030674155.1. Classification (NCBI taxonomy): domain Eukaryota; kingdom Metazoa; phylum Mollusca; class Gastropoda; order Neogastropoda; family Muricidae; genus Stramonita; species Stramonita haemastoma. Next base: position 4,076 of record JASPKP010003878.1, read on the forward strand.
TGCATTGGCTACATACATAACGTGGCAGACAGGTAAGTAATTCAGAGAAGTGCAGGAAAAAAAAAAAAAAAAAAAAAAAAAAAAAACCTCAGTCAGTGTTATTATGAGTTTAGAACTCGGATAGCTACTGGCCCCAAGGAATTTCTTTTTCTGTTTGTTTTGCTGTTGTGGCATTGAAAACGCGTCCTGAAGGCAACAATTGAATTTCTGAAAACACGAGCGTGGGAGGAATCGGCCAAAATGGCATGTTGCTTTGCGTACAAGCTGCCTGATTACAAAACGAATTGAGATCTCTTTGTTCTTTTCCGATAATTTTTTGAGCAGATTCTCACAATTCTGTGAAGACCATTCTTGTTCTTAATGCTAAGGTTATTGTACCAGCAAATGAAAGCAAAACTTAAAAACGCTCTCTATGTAAGACTTGTAAAACAAAGAAGAATCTTTTTGTCGACAAAAAATGAGTTAAGCTTCCTCAGAAAATACACACGTTGTCGCCCCTTTTTGACAATGGCGTCAGTGTTAGCGTCCCAATTTAGCTTGTGGTCAAAAACAGTTCCCAGATATTTGTATTCAAAACATTTTCAACTTCTTCATTATGGATGATGGTATTCTCAGAAGTGTGCTCCGATCTTCTAAAATCAATAGGAAGATCTTTAGTTTTAGAAACATTTAGCTCCAGATAGGCCTCATCACACCAATTAAAACTCGGTAAGGGCTTGGACCATGGTCTAGGACTGATCCAGATAAGAGAGACAGAAGAGCACTGTCGTCCGCAAATTTTACCGAAACGAGTTCGTGCAAGGTCTGAGTGTGAACGCACAAAGAACATCTTGCAAACACGTTAAAACCATTTTCGCTTTTCGGAAGAGTAGGCCATTGTGTGCGGTGGGAACTGATAAACTTTACAAAACTGCATACACATGGGCACTGATGTAAAAAAAAAATATAAAAAAGCATACGAGTGCTTATTCCATTATCCCCTAAATAAAAGAATAGAGATGTAAAGCCTGGACTATGAGGAAAGATGATGAACATGTGATAAATGCAGGAGAAATGATGCTCTACATGTGAAGCAACATGACAACAAGAACCATTGACAGCGTGTTCAATTAACAGCTGTCCATGAGCCATCGCCTCCCCCCCACCCTCCCCCCACCATCCACTCTCCCCTTCCCCTATTCCGGCAGACGAGAACATGCAGCCTCCCATTCCTAGCATCCTTTTCTGACAACGCTGCCCCCTCCCTCCTCCCTCAAACCCCAGGAAAAATATGTTTGACCACTGTTGTCAGCCTGTACCAAGGTATCTACCTGTCTTTGTGTCCACATGAGGGGCCAGGATTAAGAAACAAGGTTAGTGTTAGGTTAGGGTTGGTGTTAGCAAGTAACAGTTAGCATGCATTGGGGTAGGGGCTGTAGGTCGGTCGGTCAGTCTGTCTGAATGCATGTGGACACAACAGCAGGTAAACACAATGGTACGTAGCTGTAGACACAGTGGTATGGAGCATTATTTAAACCATAATTTACCAATCCTACCAGCTTAGGCTGCTATCTGGATTTTTTTTTACAAATTTCAGTTCTGCTATCAGCAGAGTGGTTTTCTTCCCACGTCATTTTTTAAAAACTATTTTGTTTAATTCTCAGGAATATTTAACCCCAAAAAATAAATAAATAAATGGTCAAGTCCAGAACAAACATGAGGCAAAAAATGAATGCTTTTTGAACTAGCCCTCCACTTTTTTCCTGTATTTCTAGTAACCTAATAGCACTAGATAAGGCTCAAAGGACAACATCCCCCCCCCCCCCCCCCCCCCCCCCATCTGTCTTGGTGACACACCTGTTTGCAATCTGCAGTCTGCTGATGGCATTGATCTTCTTAGAAGCATTAACTATGAACTCCGAGAACTTCTAAGCAAGCTAGAAAAATGACCTAGGATTTATGGTATTATAATTATGCAAGAAAGAATGAACTGGCACTTATGGTATTGTATGCAAGAAAGAATGAACTGGCACTTATGGTATTGTATGCAAGAAAAAATGAACTGGCACTTATGGTATTGTATGCAAGAAAGAATGAACTAGCACTTATGGTATTGTATGCAAGAAAGAATGAACTAGCACTTATGGTATTGTATGCAAGAAAAAATGAACTGGCACTTATGGTATTGTATGCAAGAAAAAATGAACTGGCACTTATGGTATTGTATGCAAGAAAGAATGAACTGGCACTTATGGTATTGTATGCAAGAAAGAATGAACCAGCCACAATGCCGACTGATCCTTTATGGTGTTCCAGTGCATCAGCCATGATTCTCTCAAGGAAGATGTTGAAAAGAGTGGGTGAGAGTAGGCAGCCCTGCCTTACTCCAACTGTTGTTTAAAACCACTCTCCAATGTTGCTGTTGTAGTACACTGCACTGGTGGCCTTGTTGTACAGCTCTTTGATGACTCTGATCAGGTTTGCATTGATGCTGTACAAATTCATGGTTGCCCACAAAGCTGCATGCCTCACCCTGTCAAATGCATTCTTAAAATCAATAAATACATGGTAGAGGTCTTGTTGGTGTTGAAGATACCGCTCACAGAGTATTCTGAGGTTGAATATCTGTTCAGTTGTGCTACGCCCTGCTCTGAAACCTGCTTGTTCCTCAGCAATGATGGTCTCTGCTTGTGGCTTCAGTCTGTTCAGTATAATCTTCAACATGACCTTGCTTTGGTGACATATGAGGCTGATTGTGCGGTAATTCTGGCACTGCTGAAGATTTCCTTTCTTGGGTAGGGTGATGATGAGTGACTTTTTCCATGATGTTGGCCATTTTCCTGTCTGCCAGATCTTGTTGCAGACTTTTAGTAGAGCGTTGATCATGGCTTCCCCTCCACCTTCAACCAACTCAGCTGGAATGTTGTCAGCCCCTGCTGCCTTCCCCTTTTCAGCAATCTGACTTCTGTTTCCACTTCTTTTCGGAGGATAGGGTGGCTGTCTGTATCTGTGCTTGTGGGGACATTGAAGACATCTGGATCTCCTGTGGGTTTGAAGTTATACAGGTCTGAGCAGTATTCTGTCCACCAGTTCAGAAAATTTTGTGGTCTTCCTGGGTCGTTGTTTCTCCCATGTTTTTTCCACCTTACTTCACAGAGCCCTAGGATGTGCCATTGGTGTCTGGCCATCTCATGTGTTAGTTCTTCCACTTTGCCTGTGGCTCTTAGCGTTTGTACATTCCAAGTGCCAATGGTGATGTAGTTTCTGGCACGGATCTTGCTGCGTTGTACACCAGTAGCATACTTTCTACCTCTGTCCTGATGTGCAACAGAAGGCACGGTCCTTGGTAACCCCGGCGACGACCGATCGGGTATGGAGATTTCGTTTGTTGTCCTCATAGATGTGTCTTGGGCAAATCGAACCTGACGGAGCCCATCCCTCTCCAAGTCGGATTTTATGGTTGGGTTTACTCCCCACATGTGGCAGGTAGTACTGGGTTACATGGTTACCAGTAGCAGAGGAAGCCTCTGACCTGACTACAGAACCTATAAGCCAGTGCGGCAAAAAGTGATGATGGAAGCTGGGTTCACAGGAACCAACCCCTTCTGGATGTTGTAGAGAGAAGAAAACTGGCTGGTTTGGTTGAAATCTCTCCTTCCCTTCACACCACCAGATGTGTCTGGAAAAATAATGGCATACATGTCCTTTCCAGCTCCTCTCGTGGGCCGTACAGCTTGGTTTGCAGGGTTATCTCTGTTGGCCACGCAATATTCCTCATGTCGCTGAATCGCGTGCATTTTTGAAAGGATGCGCTCGCCTGTCTGGTTTTCTTCACCACAGGCACACAGGGGAGAAGGAGCGAGTTTCAGCTTTGTATACACGTGGTGATTTAGCCTGTTGTGCCCAGTGCAGAGTCTTAGCAATGATGACCTGTTGTCTTATGAGATAGTGGTAATCATCCTTGTCTACTCTGGGTCAGGCCATTAATTTGATGATTGTTTATTTCATAATCCTGTGTTGTAGTTCTCTTGCCAAAACTATTGTGTGAAGGACCCTTGAAGGAGAGAGACAGTGTCAGACAGAAGAAGAACTGGACGGCAAACATCAAAGACTGGACCAGCCTTGACATGGCTGTGTTGCTGCACAAGGCTGAAGACAAACCAATGTGGGAAAATCCCTCATGCCCCTCCAACAACCATCTTTGTCAAAGAACTGATGACGACTAACCCAACACACCCTGCCTCCTCTTCCTAAACACCATTCTCCTTGAACACCTCTCCTATAAAATGAACACCTCTCCTATAAAATGAACACCTCTCCTATAAAATGAACACCTCTCCTATAAAATGAACGCCTCTCCTATAAAATGAACGCCTCTCCTATAAAATGAACGCCTCTCCTATAAAATGAACGCCTCTCCTATAAAATGAACGCCTCTCCTATAAAATGAACTTCTCTCCTATAAAATGAACACCTCTCCTATAAAATGAACACCTCTCCTATAAAATGAACAACTCTCCTATAAAATGAACACCTCTCCTATAAAATGAATGTACTCTTCCACAAAACACCCCTTTCACACACATCCCTTGCACACCACATTACTTCAGATGAGACAAAAAAACCGTGGTCCCATGTGTAAACGCATTGCAGAAATCTTGCGCACATGTTAAAACCTGTTGCGCTATTCAGAAGAGTAGGCCATTGTGTGTTGGTGGAAATGGAAGGCAAAATTTACAAAACTTCATACACACAGGGTGTGGATGTAAAATTTAAAAAAGCAGCACACAAGTGCTCATTCCATTATCTTTGAAATAAAAGAATTTTTAAAAATACAAATTACTAAAGATGATATACAACACATGTCTCAAAAAAAAACATTAAAAACTCCCAAAACTCAATTCAAAACCTTGATCACATTCTGTAAATCAAATACCATCCACAGTTGGGTTAAAATGATCACATTTTCACCTTTAACAAAAACTACTGAGTGTCTTGCAAGCATTCAGAAGCTTCTCAGGTCAAGAGTTTCCTAACAAATAGAGCGATTTCACCAGCCACCATTGTTCAGAGGTTAGCACCTTGGATTTCTGACTGTCGTTAGTAGGGGCTTAGCAGGTGGTGCACTGCATATGTTAACTCAGAACAGGCACCACTGGACACCACCAAAGTGACCCAGCAGCAGTGCAGGGCCCCTCTGGCTGGTGGCCCCACAGCGGCCTGATATTTATGGTCTCCCTGTGGACCTATGACCCTGAGGATGAGACACAACAAATCAGGGTATGGCTGTGGCAGGGAGATTGAAATGAGCAGCGTGGGAACAGCAGGACGGGGATGTCACAGAAGATGAGGCAGCAACAACAACAACAAAAAAGTTATTTTTAAAAAAAGTTTTTAAAAAAGTAATGGAGGTTTTGCACAAGTACACACCACTCCCGTTTCATGTCGCCGTTTCTCCCCAGGTTTCACACGATTCACTTTGAAAGTTGCAGTGTTCGGTTCCACACAGGTTTCGCGCGATTCACTTTGAAAGTTGCAGTGTTCGGTTCCACACAGGTTTCCCACGATTCACTTTGAAAGTTGCAGTGTCCGGTTTCACAAAGTAATGGAGGAGGTTTTGCACAAGGATACATGTGTTGGGGGTATTCTTGGAGACTGCAGGCATCCACATCAATGAAATGACCTTGGTGATGACGAAGGAAGCGTCCTCCTGATGCACTGTGGTGTCCTTGAAGCCTGGTGATGTCCCCCTCCTTCTGGAGATTAAAAAGAAACATTCTGAGGGCTCTGGTTTGCATACATATAGAGTTTTAAGCAACTTTCATCAGTTAAACTTTGTCAACAATCCATCCTAGCAGGTGGCAAGACAACAAAGAGGAAGTGATGTGTGTGTGTGTGTGTGTGTGTGTGTGTGTGTGTGTGTGTGTGTGTGTGTGTGTGTGTGTG
>JASPKP010003878.1:15000-18802 GCA_030674155.1 Stramonita haemastoma
TCATTAATTAAAATATAAAAAATGACTCAAATGTTATGATTTTATCAAATGCATTAATGACATTTTCAAAACCACACGGTTTCATGTTTTTTGTTTTCATCAATCAAATACCTGAATGAGACACTTCCATTTCTTAAAACTTGAAAAATTTCAGTTATTATCCTTTAAAGTCGCCTTTTTTACTTTTTACATAACCCCCGTTTCTTTTTTTTTCCCCACACATACCTCTACAAAAGTGTGATAAATTTCCACTCCCCCAAAACCAAAGATGTTCTGACGGCTGTCGTTCCACCATGATCGCAGCTGTCAGTCGTTCCCCCACTTTCACACCTCCAGCTGCTGTCCATCCACCCCCACCCCCATCCCATCCCAGCGGTCTGACCATAGCGGGAACGACCACACTTGGGGACTTGGTAAAAGGAAGAAGGGGGGTTAAATTTCACACTGGGCCCTGGACCGATTATGCGGGTTGCTGGTGTGGACCCCTTCCTGGTCACGAATCCAGTTCCACCCCCCACGTTCCTGAAAGTAACCCAAAAAACATACGCAACACAAACATTTCTTTGGCTTCCTTTGGCTTACACATTACAGTCACTATCATTTTGTTTTTAAAAAACAATGATTAATTTTTTCCTTACGATCTTTAATTTTTTTACAGCCCTTGAAAAAAAAATTTACCATTTTTATTTTTCTTAGATATTTAAAAAGACTTAAAAATTCAAAGAAGAAATCCACAAGGATTACCTCAAAACAAGTCACAATTTACTTTAACCCCTCCATTTGCAAAGCTCCCCCCCCCCCCCCCAACTAGCTGACCAATGTACACAAACGATTAAAAATGTGAAAATGGCAAACCAAAAAATTTTTTGTTTCCTGAACATTTTACTAGTTGGTTTTTCTGTCGTCCAACACGAAGGACACAGTGAAAGCGCTGAAGGAGCCCTTTACCATTTTTTTTTTTTTTTTTTTTTAAAATTTTATACCACTTTTTGCACGCAGATTTTTTCGCTAAAATTTGGGGGTGCTCTCCCCGGAAAAGCGCGTCGCCACAAGTTTACGCCTACCCATTATTTTTTTTTTCCCCCCCAGGGGTTTGGTGTTAAACCACACCTGGTCATGCTGGGGGTTTTTTTATAATTTTATCACCCCAAGAACATGACCAAAAAAATATTTGGGGCGAAAAGGATAGTTCAGTATTTTCTCATCTGCATTTTGTCACTCCCTGTATTTTGTCACAGAAGTTTTTTCCCCCCTGAATGCGGCAGGTTTGAATAAAAAGTGGCACAGGAAATTTTGAAGACAGACCAAATTCAATCACAAAGCATTTGAAACATAAGAAAAAGCCCTTTTTTCCTATCACATAGAAATTGAAACTTTATGAAAAACCCGGGATTCAACCCACAAAGCAGTGAAAAAGAAGACAACCGTTTCCCAAACACATAGCAGGGGAAACTGATTAAACAGCCCGGGAATTTCATCAGCTACTTTGGAAACATGAAACGGCCCGTTTCAAACAAAATAGCAGTGAAACTTTATGACAGACGTTTCTTTTCACATAGATTGAAAAAAAGAGACAGACTGTTTTAAAATCACATAGCACAAAACTGATGCCCAATTTAAACTACCCACCCCCGGGGCAGGGGAAACATTTTAAAGTTAAAAATTAAAGACCCACAGGAAGCCAGACAGAACAAAAATGGGGAAAACAGAAATGTAAATGACAAACAAAAAAGAACAGGCAGGCAAAAAGGGGATGTTTCACAAACGCATCACATGAACAAATACAAACCATACACACAAAACGCACAAAAAAAAGACAACAAAAAGACACACATAAACAAAAACCCAAATACAAACCCAAACCCACACAAAACGTCACAAAAAAGATAACAAAAAGACAAATGAAATCACGTTAAACAAATACAAAACATACACACAACATCAAAAACTACCACAACAAAAAAAAACCCCAAAATTTAACCCATTTTCCCTTTATTTTCCCCTTTGACCGCTTTTCTGAGGCAGGTGCGAATTTGCCCACGCTGGTCAGGCTTCCAGATACCTGGTAACACCCCAAGGACATCATTTAATTAGAAATACCCTTTTTTTTTTTTTTAAAACCCATGAACATAAGCGACAAAAACACAAGAGGAAAATTTGAGAAAATAACTAACACAGACAGGTCCCCCTTAACCCATCTCATAACACAACATAACCACAAGTTTTTTTTGCACTTACAAGTTTTTGGCAAACAGGTGTCCATCACAAAAGGGACAGCTAGCACAAAACAAAGTAACCACAACCCAAAATGCCCACAAAAATGCAGAAAAAAAATGAGTATTTAAAACCATTAAACTTAAAAAAAAAAATTTTTTTTTTAAATCAACCCAAAAATAACGGGAAAAAAAAAAAAAAATTAAAAGAAGAAATGTAACCTGTTACCTTTGGGAAAACCCGGGTTTTCCCATTTTTGGGTTTCCCACGGGTTACAGAAACCGTCCTTTGGGCCACCCACTCCAGCCCCAGAGACCTGAAAAAAAATTGAGTCATAAATCAGTCATCCCTGAACAGATTCCTCCCATCAACAGGTCATACCGGAACATTAAACATCAATCCATCAAACTGAAATTCGTCATCATCAGTCCATACTGAACAGTAAACATAAATCCATACTGAACAGTCAGTCAATCATAAAGCCCCAAATTTAAAACCCTGAAAAAAAAAAGGGGGTAAAAATTTCCCCAAATTCCCAAAAATTCATCCCCCCTTTAAAAAACCCCCCTAAAAGGGTTTTTTTTTTAAAAAAAAAAAAAAAAAAAAAAAATCCCCCCAACCCCCTTTTGGTTTAATTCCAAGTAATTTTAAAACTCCAAACCATTAACCATTCCAATAGAAATAAAATCTGTCTTTTTCCCTTAAAGTAGTAAAAAATAAAAAAAAACCCTGCCTTTTCTTAAGTAGTCAAAAAAGAAAAAAAACCTTCTTTTTTCTCACCTAAACCCTGTTTACATCACAGGATCTTTCGGCTCCCCTCCAGGCGGGCAGCTTTTGATTTTGTCGGGCCATACCCCGGGCCCAGGAGCTCCTTTCGACAACTGTTTCAATCACGGGGCATTTGAAAAAATTTTCAACATAAAAAAGAAAGGCCCTGCAAAAGACCTAGACAGACAGAAAAGAGCAAAAAAACCCAGACAGATTTGGGTGCCACGGGAAAGACAACCAGGACAGACAGACACACAGACAGACAAACAGACGAGAGACCCGACAGACGAAGGGGGTGACAGACATAGGAAAAAAGTGACAGGAAAAAAACCCAAAAGGGAAACATTTTACAGTCACACAAAAGAAAAAATTACCAAAATTAAAAATTCACTTTTTTTGGGGACCAAAGCTTGAGGGAGGGGCCCGATGAAAAAATTTTTCTTTACAACTTCTGGCCAGGGGTTTTTCCTGGGGAAAACAGGTTTTTGTTCACAACGTTTAAAAAAACCTAAAACAAATTATCAGCAATAAAAATCAGCAATAAATTTAAAAAAAAAAAAACAAAAGGCAGGTTTAAAGGCAAAAAAAAATTGAATAAGGGAAAAACAGCTGGGGCTAACTTTCAAAATCCCAAAAAAAAAAAAAACAAAAATGTTAACAAAAAAGCTTCCCTTTTTCAGAAACATAAACCCATGTTTTAGGGGACTCAAAAATTTTGACGACACTACTGCAACACACTGTCCCAGCACTGGACCCCCAAAACTCGGGAAAATAATTTAAAAAAACATGAGGCATACTGTCAATCCCCAAAAGTTTTATT
>JASPKP010003879.1:0-18801 GCA_030674155.1 Stramonita haemastoma
CAAGCCGCAAACCTTCCAAGTGTGCACATAAAGTCCATAATAAGAAACAGTCACTAGTTTACGCAGTTTTTCTCAATTTTTTTACCAAACGGGAGCAAAGTAATTTTGAGGTGTCATGCAATTTTAAACTTAAAAACGATTTTTATCAAATAAAACCCAAAAAAGGGGACACAATTTTATGTTTTGCCTAAACTTTTTGTGAGAAACCCAATGAACAACCAAAAAGAAAAACACCTATGACCAAATTTACTTTATCAGATAAAAAAAATGCGAAAATAAATTTTTTGCCAAAAAAAAAAACAATAAAATACCATTCAAAACCCCCTTTTTTTCCCATAATTTTAATTTTAAAAAATTGAAAAAAACATCCTTTTTCGGGGTTTTTCATAGAGTGATTAGCACAGGGTAACTTGGGGATATAAGGGAAAGCATCATTAACTTGATGTTACATGATTTTGTTTTGGGTGAACCAAATGTTATCCAAAAATTCAGAACCAAATAAAAAAATAATTAGAAAATAACATCCATGATTGACAAAGCAATCATAGCTTGATTCCTCGTTTTCATTTTTTAAAAAAGGAAAAAAAAAGTTTAGTACTAAAGACATTTCCTTAAAAGAAAACAATGCATGGCAAAATTGTAAAAATCAATATTCATTAATGCTTGTAATTTCAGACCTGTGCACACCCCTACTACATTTTCAATATTTTCATAGCAATTTTCAGTATTCTTCACTGAATTTCAGTATTTTACTGTTGTTTGCGAGACACTTTTTCCAACGGGAAGAATAAAAATTTTTTTTCTTTTCTTTTTTCTTCTTCTAGTTTTTGTTTTTTCCTTCTTAGTTTGTCTGCTCTCCCCCCCCCCTTTCCCAATTTCTTTCCACTATACAAAAGTTCATATGCTTTTTGGTTGTTTTTTTTCATCAACTAGCAAATAAGGGCAGGTCTGATATAGGGGATACTGTTCAAAATTGTTATTTGTTTAAAAAAAGCTTTTAAAAAAGGAAGATACCAAAACATATGTGTGTGTGGGGTGTGTGTGTGTGTGGGGTGTGTTGTGTGTGTGTGTGTGTGGTGTGTGTGTGTGTGTCTTCTCAAACTCTCAAATAAGCTTTAAATCTCACTATGATATTCCCACAAGTCAAACGCTAGCTCACAATATTCTTAGCTTACCACAGTTCTTCTGTCTCTTTAGTCATTTTAACCAAAAACATACAAATGTTCCAATTACCCCTGTTACCTTTTACAGATTAAAAGCACATATTCTTTTCACCTCCCATGTTTCATTTATCAAGTCAATATTTTTATGCATCCATAAAGCAAAACAACAAACAGCACACATTTTAAAACAAAACTTTTTTGTTATCAAGAGCATGCAAATTGAGCAGCACAAAGAAAGCAAACTGTTGCACAGAAAAACAAAAAAAGAGTTATCAATTAATAACCACCATCAGGTACTTCTTTTCTGTAAGTTTTTTTTTATAGTCTGGAATAAAAATAGCTGACAATAAAGGCCCTTGTATAAAGGGGGAAAGAAAACTTTACAGTATGACAATAGCTTGTTAAATCTTAAAGCATTACAACCCATTCATGTTGGTCATGTAAATTTCTGTCTCATGCAGCAAAAGAAAGAAAAAAAAAACCCACACAAAGTGCACACTGCAGCCCAACTTCCCCAAGCTTAATTAAAATGCCTCATACAGAACATTCTGAAATAACAAAATAAATAAATAAAGAAGCACACTAAAATTTATTTTTTTAAAATCTCTAATTCATCACCTTGACATTGCTCTTAAGTAGTACAAAATCTTGTTACAATCAGGCAATGGTAGGGTCTGAGAAGTTGAAAGAAAATCACAAAGAGATTTGTTTCTGACACAAACTAATTCAATGAGAAGGGGTAAACAAAAGGATTGTGTTTTTTTGTCATCTCGACTTTCTGATTCATACCACTTTACCTTTCAATGATATGGTTGCGCTCTCCGTTAATCACAACTGCTAAAGCCTGAATTTCCTGTCTGATAAGGAACATCCAGATATATTCCCACAAACACTGCAAAAGACCAGAACTCGAACAATTGCTTCAGATCTGAAAGAAGTTTGGGAATTACAGAATGTTGGAAAGAGGGAAAAAAAAAACAACAAACGTCTGCCAAAGGAAGACGTACAGCATGGCAAGAGACTCTGATCTTTCAACTAAAAAACTTCACACCTAAAATCACAGAGTCCACGCAACTCCCCAGCCCTCTCTACGCTGTCGCTTGTCTCCAAAGAAAATTTCGTCTCAAAAAAAAAAAAATTCGATAGGTCTTCAAAGTAGCTGACCTTCTTTAAAAAAATATATATAATTCCTTTTTTTTTTTTTGTTCAGTATTCTTGACAGTTAAACGCTGAAAGCATGAATTCAAGGCGATAAGTCAAGTGTTGGTATGAACCTGTAAAGTATTTAACTTTGATGACAAAAGCGAACATGAGCTGCAAAGAACTGTTTGTGGACAAAGCAGACTAAGAGGGCTGATAGGCTGCCCTCAACATTCATCCCCCCCTTTCCTTTCAGTATTTTACCCTGTCACAGTCAATTCAACATATCCAGTACCATTAGATATTCAATTCTTTACTTTTCTTTTTCCTCAATGAAAATTAATTCTGAAATAATTATCCTTGTGTATATCCTTGACATCCCACTCCCCCCGTTACTTTAAAGAAATGATATTGATCAAAGATCTTTTTAAAAAAAACAAAAAAATGGACAAAAAGTCAAAACTTGGAGTATTGCATGAAAAAAATTATACAAGTTGTTAGCACTAAAAATAAAGAGCATAGGGCTATATAGTTTAAAAAATAAAATGGACTAACCAATGAACACAAGAAGAGGAAAACCAGGAAAGGTCTACCTCTAGTCTGTAGGCTAAGTTATTCTCAGAGACTTGTTATTATGGAAAAGTGATTTACAGCAGAAACGAATTATTACTGCAGACTCATAATTGATGTCATACTCACACAAAGAAAAAATAATTGAGTTAAGTATTATGAAAGAGGGAAAATTCAGGATAAAATCTGTCACATACACTTCTCGTTATAAGATGGACAGCAACTTCAAGGATGTACATGAAAGATGCACAATGCAATACCTTGTCATAAGGTACTACACACTCACCCTTGAAAATGGGAAACAGATATTCTTTCTTTTCTTTCTTTCTTTCTTTCTTCATTTTCAAAACTTGACATGTGGGGAAAAAATCAACTTTTCAAAAGCTCTTACGATAAAATGAGAACAAGAACATCCTTGTAGCTGCTTACAGAATGCAAGAGTTAGGATTACGTGTATTCACTGGAAAACTCCCAAAATGTATTCCAAAGAGAAGCAGTCCATAGCCACTGCAGTTAACATTGTGAAGTGACCTGTAGGTAGATACAACAGGGACCACTCACCCACTGCAGGCAGCACCGTGAAGGCAAGTACGACCGTAGTCGTCGGGTATGTTGATGTCAATGGAAGGCATAGCGGCACGCAGTTTCCTGACGCAATCGACGTAGCCATTCAGGGCAGCAGCATGGATGGGCAGCATGCCAGCGTACCCCCGTCTGACATCAACCAAACAACCAACAACTTTAGGGGCGGCCTTTCTCAAACCAACCATACCCCCACAACCGCACTAAATGAGACAAAACCATACAACCTTACAAACACCCCAACCACAGCACACAAATTCAACATTACTCAGTCAAGAGTGGTATGATTAGCGCGCACTTTTCTTTTATCTAGTCCAAGTGTGGTCATTTTTCTGCTATAAATAGCACTAGCTGGGCCGGGATGGGATGGATTAATTAGCAGGTGAGAGGAGCTGAAAGTGCGGGAAACTTGACTGCTGTGCAACATACAGTATCAACTAATACATTCAACAAGAACCCCCCCCGCCCCAAAAAAAACAACCCAACCCATCATCTTGATTGCATTCACACACGCCCATGTCCTTACAAACCCAACCTCCATCTTGTATACATGTGGCAAACAAACTGACAAAAGAACGTACTGCATTGGGTCGGCTCCCTTGTCCAGCAGTGTGGATATAAGCAGCTCGTGTCCATAGCGGGCGGCTACATGCAGAGCTGTGTTTCCTAGGCGATCGGTGGCGTTGATAAGGCACCCTGCAATGCAAAGACATTTCAGACTTTAATTCTCTTCTGACAATATGTACAGACTTGTATATATATCTGAGAGGGTACAGAAATGTGTGTGTGTGTGTGTGTGTGTGTGTGTGTGTGTGTGTGTGTGTGTGGTGTGTGTGTGTGTGTGTGGTGTGTGTGTGTGTGTGTGTGTGTGTGTGTGGATAAGCACTCATGTGCTTTTTTTCATCCACTCCCTCTGTGTGTGCAGTTGTGTAAATATTGTCATCTGTTCCCACCGGCACACAATGGCCTACTCTTACGAAAAGCGGAACAGGATTTTACATGTGTGTGAGGGTGTGTGTGAAGTGGGCAGAGAGAGAGAGAGAGAGAGAGAGAGAGAGAGAGAGAGAGAGAGAGAGAGAGAGAGAGAGAGAGAGAGGAGAGAGAGAGAGAGAGAGAGAAGGGGTAGGGCCAGCGTAAGCCACATCTTTTTGTGACTTGAAGGCACTTTGAGGCAGGACAGCCTAGCAGACAGTGTCACACTAGTGTTCTGACTGTATGTTTGAGTATCCACTGTGGTGTTTGTCTGATGGGACTTTTCCCCACATATTGTCAACATTGGCACCAACTCTATTCCCAGAAATTTACGTATTAGTACATAAGTTTGCATGGATGAGTAAAATCACTCATATGTGCACACATCACGCTCATGCATATATGGATTATTACTTTTACAATGCACAAAATGCATGCTGATGAAAAAACTTATCAATCAATAAATGAAAAAGTATATTTCAAAATGCCAAGACATATATAAAAGGTTAAGAGCCATAAAAATTCCATATATATTTCCAATACAGACTCAACTCATGTCTTTGAGATTAAAGTTGAAAAACTTGTCAAGAGGCGCAACAAGCTGGGTTTTTTTCATTTAAAACTGTTACGGTTTTATTATGCTTCCAGCAAAAACATTTTGGCAAAATCACGCACAACAGCGATTTTTACGAATGCTGAAGTGGTATCCAAAGGTACTGGACAGAAAACAAAGGGAAAGAAGTGAAGGGAGACAACACAACCACAAAACATACAGAAAACGTCAGGTACATGACCACAGTTCTTCACATTTGCTTTTTTAATATCTAAGTTCCCTATTTTTGAGAAAGATAATGAAAAAACTATATAAAAAAAGGACAGTAAAGGATTGAGTATTGGGGAGAGTTTTAGGAAGATGTTGGTCATGGACAAAAATTGAGATAACAAAGAGCTCTACACCCACAGCATACTGAGCACTGCTTCTTGTAGGATACATCTAGATTTTTAACACGTTCTGGCATTGTATAACATGCCAAACCATGCAGATGATCAAGGTGCCACATCCACTTGCAATATATTAAATGCGTTCATTAAATAAAAAGAAAATACCTCTTTCTAAACCACTGCAAGCAAGCAATTTTTTTCCTTGGGGAGGTGTCCTAGAAATTACCTGCAGTCAATACTTTTGGGGGGGGGGGGAGGTGTCCTAGAAATTACCTGCAGCCAATACTGTGTATCTATTTGAGAAGTGGCAATTTTCTTTCCTGTTTTCACATCGTCTTTAGAATTTACCCACTTACTACGTTCTTCATGATTTAAGAAAACAGTACATAAAAAAACCCAAAAAAAACCACAGGAGATTCTTTGCTAACAATCATTAATTCATAGCGCACAAGCCAACTGCCTGAAACTCCCCAGTAACAATCATGATGCCATGCTCATTAGTAGACAATCTCCTGCAGTTTACTTCACTGCTGTCATTTTCACAGGCTACTAACTCAACCTCACGAATCTTTTCCGAAAGTCTGAAATGGGTAGGAAACAGTCAAATAAAGGAACAGGAGACAGTCAAATAAAGGAACAAGAGACAGTGAACAGGAGAGAGTCAAATAAAGGAACAGGAGAGAGTCAAATAACGGAACAGGAGACAGTCAAATAAAGGAACAGGAGACAGTGAACAGGAGAGTCAAATAACGGAACAGGAAAGAGTCAAAATAAAGGAGCAGGAGACAGTCAAATAACGGAACAGGAGACAGTCAAATAAAGGGGAAAAAAAAAAACATCCATTCAACAGCAAATGGGCAAGAGACTGGTCACATCAACTCAGTCAAATAAAGGAAAAGTCTAATAGAAAAAAAGGCAGTGATGACTAGGACTGCACATACAGAGGTTCCATGTGTGTGTGTGTGTGTGTGTGTGTGTGTGTGTGTGTGTGTGTGTGTGTGTGTGTGTGTGTGTGTGTTTGTGTGTGTGTGTGTGGATGGGTGCGTGTGTGTGTTGTAGACACATGTCTGTTCATACACCCACTCACACATGTATGTGTGCATACACCCATATGCACAGTTTCTAAATAAACCCTTGTACAAACCTTTTCGCTTTGAGAACTTCAGCGTAAGAAAATTGTTAGTACTCTACTTCAAAGGGGTAGCCTGAACCAACTACATAATGTATAAACACCACCATGCCAAAAGATATGACAGCAAAACATTTTAAAGAAAGAAAGTACATCTGTGTTTTAATTAGAAAAAAAATTACAAGACACAGAACTCATATCAAAGATTAAGGAGGATGGCTAGATGGTTAAGATGTTTGCCTGCTTACAAGTAAACTGTGAGGTCAGATCTGTGTTTGATTTCCAGCCTCACCCTTTCTTCTGAGTTTGACGAACGAATCAAACTGAATGTCAAAGTTATTCAGATGAGACTATACGCTGAGGCTCTGTGTGTGAACGAATGCAGAGCAGCTCGCACACTTGCTCAAAACCTCTTCTGCCTTTAGGAGTATGCCATTGTGTGCCGATAGGTATGGATGAAAAAAAAAACCCAAACCCACATGCACACAGGGGTCCTGTTTAGACACCATCCCCGAAGTCGGAATGCGGCTAGGTAGTGGGGGTGGTGGTTTGGCGGGGGACGGGGGATGGTTGCATATGCTAAAATCTCTTTTGTGAATCCCGGAATTCTAGTTGAGGAATGAAAAAACCCACCCAAAAATGAAGATTCAAAATAAAACAAAAGGAAGACACACACACACACAAAGACAAAATGGCAGTTAACTTTAACACAGACATGAGATGAGACAGGTCAGGGTACAAACAGAACAGAAGGGAAGGAGGGGGTAAGTGAGGGACGAATAAAGGAAGGAAGGAGTCAGTAGGGCGGGCAGGCAGCCAGCCAGACTCTCACCATGCTCAATCAGAGTCTGTGCGCGAGTAAATCTACCATGCAGGGCAGTCATGTGCAGCGCCGTCCTCCCATCCTCACTCTGAAACAAGTCCACTGCTGCATCAGTCAGCACCCTACAACGCTTTTCTTCCACAACTCTAATCACTTCTCCCCTCCTCCTCAACTGTCTGTCAATGTCCAAGAAGCATCTGTTCAATTCATTGCATAGTTGGTTAAGAGAGTGAGAAAAAAAGAAACAATAAAAAAAAGAATAAAAAGAAAGAAAGAAGCAAGCAAAACAGATAAACGTTTAGACCTGTTACTTTGTCGCATGTTAGCTTATCAAAGAGAAATTCTAAGATATTAAATAAACAAAAAATAAACAAACACAAAAACCTACCTCTTTGTTAATAGAATAATGCCATCACAAACAACTATCATTTGCTCTGACAACTTTCTTCGCCGTGGCAGTATTATGTTGATGTAATAATGCAATCAGAAACAACAATCCTTTGCTGTGGCAGTATTATGTTCATGTAATAACACAATCATAAACAACAATCTTCTCCTGTGGCAGTATTATGTTGATGTAATAATGCAATCAGAAACAATCCTTTGTTGTGTGGCAGTATTATGTTGATGTAATAATGCAATCAGAAACAACAATCTTCTCCTGTGGCAGTAATATGTTGATGTAATAATGCAATCAGAAACAACAATCCTTTGTTGTGTGGCAGTATTATGTTGATGTAATAATGCAATCAGAAACAACAATCCTTTGTTGTGTGGCAGTATTATGTTGATGTAATAATGCAATCAGAAAACAACAATCTTCTCCTGTGGCAGTAATATGTTGATGTAATAATGCAATCAGAAACAACAATCCTTTGTTGTGTGGCAGTATTATGTTGATGTAATAATGCAATCAGAAACAACAATCTTCTCCTGTGGCAGTAATATGTTGATGTAATAATGCAATCAGAAACAACAATCTTCTCCTGTGGCAGTAATATGTTGATGTAATAATGCAATCAGAAACAACAATCTTCTCCTGTGGCAGTATTATGTTGATGTAATAATGCAATCAGAAACAACAATCTTCTCCTGTGGCAGTAATATGTTGATGTAATAATGCAATCAAAAACAATAACCCTTTGCAGTGGCAGTATTATGTTGATGTAATAATGCAATCATAAACAACAATCTTCTCCTGTGGCAGTATTATGTTGATGTGATAATGCAATCAGAAACAACAATCTTCTCCTGTGGCAGTATTATGTTGATGTAATAATGCAATCAGAAACAACAATCATTTGTTGTAGTAGTATTATGGTGATGATATAATGCAACCCAAAACAACAACCTTCTATAGCAGTATTATGTTGATGTAATTGTGTCATCAGAAACAACAATCCTTTGCTGTGGCAGTATTATGTTGATATATCAGAAACAACAATCTTTCTTCTGTGGCAGTATTATGTTGATGTCATAACACAATGAGAAATAATCCTCCTCTGCTCTGGCAGTATTTTACGGAGTCAAAGCTTCATGACAGCCCCCATCTCACACCCCCTGAAATGATGGTTTATCCAAGTCTATTCCTGCTCTGATATATATACCAAAATGCTCAATGCATGCGCATGCTTGCTGATCACACACTCTACTTACAAAACCACAATGTATGGATATTAGGATTAAAGATTGTTAACACAACCATGGACTGGATAAATCTGGCCAGAAGATTTTTTTTTTTTTTTTAGGGGGGGAGGCGGAAGACAAACAACATTCTACTGCACACATGCTGTAATCGTTGATTATGATGAACTGATTTCCTGTCTACTTTCTGTAAGGGGTATACAATGGTATACAAAATTTTAAACTCCACGTCTATCAGGAGTATGTATATATATATAAGATGCAGGATTTTCTTCCAACCCCTCAACACAGGAAAGAAAAAATGACAGGTGTCTGCCAGTAGTACCTGAAGAAGCACATGCAATAAAAACAGACACAAAGCACACACACACACACACACACGCTCAAAACAGGACTGACAAGGGAATTCTGCACAAACAGGAGAAGGGGTTGTTAGGTAGGTGTTCTGCCACTGCAAATCCATCCAAGGGAACGATGCACAAAGTTGCGCAGGCCAGACCAGGCCAGAGACCATGCCTGAAACAGTACACAGACACCTACTGTTCCTCCTCATCACCGTACAGTTGGGGGCACACGCCTGCTGCTTTACACCTGCCTCCTGCACAGGTATACCACAGCTATCAACTCTTGCACTTCACATGGGGACATTGTATTATACCTCAGAAATATTGAATGGATCTTTGTGAAAAAGTATGAATGCAAAGTTACTACTTTTCTCTTTTTTTATGCACCTGATATCTTTTCTTTAATTTTATGCTCCACAAACAGAATCGATAACATGTTTACATCAGGCACCTCTGGTCACACCTGTTTAACTGAAAATTACTTGTATTACTGATTGTGTCACAATCTGACATATTTCATGGATTTGATAATTCAACCTTTTCAATAACACACACACACACACACACACACACACACACACACACACACACACACACACACCTGCTATAAAATTCATACCAACAAACTCTTATTACATTTCTCTCCTATTCACCTTATGCATTACTCACTGCCCACAGTCATGCACTGTCCTTTCTTTTGGAGCACACTTGACAAAGGAAAAAGTACAATGTTCAAAACATGTCTCACGTGTATACATTAGTGCACCTGCAACTGTAACAAGTCTTGTTTTTAATATCATGGTAGTTTACACATTTTAATTCTTAGAAAATAATAACTGGAAAACAACATGAAAGGAACAACAATGTTACAGATGCATTTCAAGAGTAAGTCATATTGAAGTACCACCTCTTAGCACAATAATCTTTATAAACAAAAACATAACAAAAAACCTTAACTACTCAGTTAAAACCAAGCAATGCACACATACCTGCGCTTTAGTGTTGGCCCCTTCAGACACCAGAATTTCTAGACAGATGCCCCCATGAGTAGACGCTGCTGCGAAGTGAAGGGGTGTCTGGAAATAGAACACACACACACACACACACAAAATCAATAGAAAATCATGCTGTACTCTGGAACACACTTTGCTAGATTTATTACTGGTTATGACTTTTTTTTACCCACTGTTGCTTGTATCACTGGCTGATTTTTTAATATTTTTACCAATAGGTATATTAGTAATTTACTCTGAAAATACTTTAACTGAGTCTTGTCTCGTATCAATCAATGAGAAAGCAAGAATAAAACCTTCAACACACGATTTCAGCAACTCAAGTGCTAACGTCTTTATTTTAGCTTCCAATCCAAAAAAAACCCTTCCCTCCACAAACACACACACACTAACACACAAACCTACTACAAGATCAATTTCTGTCTGAACAACACCTCCAACCCACCTGTATGTATCTCCTGAACTCTTACTCCCCAACACACTCACCATGCCTTTGTGGTTGACAGCGTTGACGGCGGCGTTGAACTCCAGGAGCTTGCTCCCCACGATGTCCTGGCCGTTGAGGCAGGCCACGTGCAGCGCCGTGTTGCCGTAGATGTTGACTGCGTCCACCTCCACCCCCAGCTCCAGCAAGAGCTTCACCACGCTGATCTGACCGCTGGCTGCTGCCGCATGCAGAGGCGTGTACATCTGTTGGTGCAAACACACACACACATTGTTGTGGATGCAGCATGACAGCTTTTAAAACAACACAAAAATACGTGAAAATCAATGGCATATTTATGTGTGAGGTTATGTAAAACATTTAAGATACCTTGTTGGTATGGTCAAGTTGTGACAAAAGTTTAGGAGCCTAAAACAGCTGCAACAGTTAGCATCTTGTTGGCAGTCCTGTGACAAAAGTTCACGAATTTAAACAGTTGCTAGTGGCTTGCACTTCAGAAATAAACAAATAAAATGAAACTCTACATAATCTTATACCATGGCAGTAAGAAAGTAGATAGGCAACAAGGTGCTCACCATCTTGTCTCTGCAGTTGAGCTCTGCTCCATGCTCCACCAAAATTCTGACCACCTCTACATGCCCCATGTAAGCTGCCCAGTGGATGGCTCGTCGATCCTTCTTGTCAAAGGCGTTGATGGTGGCTCCTTTCTCCAGAAGAACCGCCGTCATCTGTTTCGTTCAACCAACAGACGTACAAGAAACTGATTTTAATGAACAGTTCTGTCATGACGTACACATGCATTCATATAGTGTGTGTGTGTGTGTGTGTGTGTGTGTGTGTGTGTGTGTGTGTGTGTGTGTGTGTGTGTGTGTGTGTAAAAATAAGCAAGACTACACACTACTGAATGCTTCCAAGCACAAACACTAACACACACACACACTGGGGACGGGATAGCCTTGAGGTAAGAGCAATGTGTATTGTGTTCCGTGATCTGCTGACCTGGGTTTGAATCCCATCCAAGGGGATTTTCCCCCCCTCCAATCCTGCTTGACATGAGAATAAACTAAGAAAGCAGAAAACAGACAAAAAAGAGGCGACAAGAAGAAGAAAAGGAACAAGGCAGAAACATAGAGAGGGAAAGAAAAGAGGGAATTCCTGGCACAGAATTTCCAGAAAGTGGGGATGCTATTTATACTGACAGACCCACGGGCATTCCCACAAGGGAAGCCTGAAGAACTAAACAACAGTCCTGACTCTTTTTAAAAGAGCAAAGGCTGTGTGTGGACATCCCTCTCACCTCTTTGTGTCCATTGAAGGCAGCGTGATGGAGACTGGTGCGGCCAGCCCTGTCCGAAACGTTGACATTGGTCAGCAGTGGAATGATGTACTCCGCGCAGCGCACAGCATTGTTGGCTGCGGCCACGTGGAGAGGGGTTTGCCAGTTCTTGTCCCGGGCGTTCACGTCTGCTTGGTGTCGCAGCAAAGTTTCAACAGTGTCCTGCACAGATGACAACAACACAATTTTTTTTTGTTTTTGATGTCAACTGATTCTAAAAAGAGAAAAATAATTGAACAGTATGTCCATGCTGCATTGATTATTGTTAGAACTACAAAATTCATTATTTCAACAGGGGTGGGAATAGGCAGAGGCAAAAACCTCTAAAACTAGGCGGCTCCAGGCCATGCCCCCCCCCCCCCCCCCCCGAAAATGTTTTCTCATACCAAATCAAATAAAGCCGTTTTTAGTGCTCCCAGGGCCATTTTGGGCTGCTACATTTTTATATTAAATATTGTAAATAAAACTTAATTTTGTTGCTGTAATTTTTTTCTCAACAGGCCAAGGCTCCCAGGTGCAGGGCATGAGGCAAATAGGGACCTTTTCTTATTCCCAAAAGGAAAAGAAATAACAGCTTATGTCAGGTCTCAGGAAAGAACCCTTCAAAACATAACTTGAGTACCTTCAGTAAAGTTCAAATTCTATTCAACCAAAAGACTGGTCAGAAAGTCTGGATTTTTAATGATTTTTTTTCCCTCAAAATTCTGATTAATTAATCATCAACTTCCATGTATCTTTTGTTTGTATGTTACATCAAGCTTTACATCCTTTTTATAACCCCCCCCCCCCCCCCTTTATGGTCTGTCTCAGTCCATTGTTCATTTTACTCTTTTAAGCCTCACATAATGGATTTCTTTTTTTACATGTAAGTTCTTTATTTGAACACTAAGCTGCTGTCATCATCTGACCACTTTGTTCCTGTTACAGAGCTGTCCAATACTTCCTTCTAAAACATTCTAGTCGCATTACTCATCAGACAGACCTGATTTCTTGTACCCTCACTTTTAGTTTCTTAATAATTCAAAAATAAGAGGCAAAAGACAGAGCAAAGTTTCAAGTCTTTGTGTTTCTTCACACTTGACAAACTTTAGGGAGATTCTGAAATCACACACTCAAGCTGATGGATGTCATTCTGCATTTTGTTCTCTATTTATTGTCTAGTCTGCTCAATGTATGAAACTAATATGGATGTCTGTCTGTAATAAATACATTGATCATATCATGTAAACATCAATCGACAGCCATGATTCAGTAGACATTTTGTGAACTTTTTATGGTCCTTCACCTGTCTGTAAGTCAAGGCTAACTGAAAATAAATGTTTAAAAAAAAACAATACAAACTTACATCATTCTTGGCGCAACAGGCACAGTGCAAGGGTGTGAGCCATTTGTTGTCTTAGGTGTTTGCAGTGTAGTGTAGTGAAATTTTTATTGTCCTTCACCTGTCTGTAAGTCAAGGCTAACTGAAAATAAAGGTTACCAAAAAAACAACCCAATACAAACTTACATCACTCTTGGCGCAACAGGCACGGTGCAAGGGTGTGAGCCATTTGTTGTCCTTGGTGTTTGTAGAGTAGTGTAGTGAAATTTTTATTGTCCTTCACCTGTCTGTAAGTCAAGGCTAACTGAAAATAAAGGTTAAAAAAAAACTTACATCACTCTTGGCGCAACAGGCACGGTGCAAGGGTGTGAGCCATTTGTTGTCCTTGGTGTTGACACGCGCCCCACTCATAATCAAGAGGTCGGCAATCTCCGCCTCTCCACAGTAGGCTGCAGCATGCAGAGGGCTGCGCTTCTCCACATCCTAAGTAAAGTAAGACACAGCATTATGTGTTTGGGGAGTTTTTTTTCTCCATAAAAAGACAGTAGAATAAAGATTGAAGAAACTTGTGTGCGCGCGCGTGCACACACACACACACACACACACATAAACACACACACACACACTCTCTAACACACATACACACATTCAGCCACACACACACACAAACACACACACACACACACAAAACAACACACACACACACATACACCTACTGAGAAAGTCAATTTCACTACAAAGTACGGTCTCCAATATGAACACAGCTGAAAACTATACTCCTGAACAATTACAGGTATGAACAGGTGCAACATAATAAATAGTGCGGCCACCTATCAGTATGAAGTTATTATGGTACCTTTTCTGCTGGATTTTTGTTGTTGTTGGTTTTTTTAGGTCATATTGTTTGTTTTTTTTAATTTTGAACTGAGGTTCACCATTAGTGACATTTTTGCATTATATGCAACCTTTTTTTTTTTGCCCACCATTACGGCAGCCGCATTCCAACTTATGGGAGGAATTGATGAAAAAAAATGAATGAAAAAATATTGTAACTGATTTTTCCCCAAAAAGTTTATGAAGTTGCTTTTGTGGATGGCATGACAATTATTACCCGACTCATATTAAAAATCAAGCATAAACAATCTTTTTCACTCCATTACATCCAAACCTATGATGAACCTTTTAATCTTTTAATCTAATTAAACCAAACTAACCATTTGCTGAAAACTAAATTAGTGCTAATTAACATTTGTTCATAAATCATATGAATGTGTAACACAATACATCCATATAAGATACATTATACAAGTACTTGACTTGGTGCAACAGTTAGGAGTACATCTATTCTGGAGTGGAGGCAAAAGCTAGATACCTTATAAGTGTGAGTGTGTGTAGGGGGTGAGTAAGTAAGAGTGAGAGAGTGAGAGAGCGAGAGAGAGAGAGAGAGAGAGAGAGAGAGAGAGAGAGAGTGTGTGTGTGTGTGTGTGTGTGTGTGTGTGTGTGTGTGTGTGTGTGTGTGTGTGTGTGTGTGTGTGTGTGTGTGTGTGTGTGTGTATGTGTGTGCGTGCATGAATGTGCGTGCATGAATGTGCATGCATGAGTGCGTGCATGCATGCATGCATGCGAGCATACATATGTTTGTACATATGCATGTATGCATGCATGTGTGCATATCATACGATAATTGTGCATCTTTATGAGCTCATGCTAAGACATTTTCTCCTAGCAATTTAAACCCTAAAAAATGCAGGCATATCACTTACACGAGATCTTCAGAAAAAAATAAAGTGCTTTATAAGTTTATTCTCTGCATGCAAAGCAAAAAGTGTTCTAATTTTACTAGAAAAGATAGGCATTTCTCCTTTTGAGCTGAAAGGACCAACATCTACTACTTTTTACCTGAAAGTTGACATCTTCTTTCTTGTATAGCAGAGCTCGCACTTCATCTGCATCTCCATGGAAACATGCTTGAACGAGTGGTGACTGCAAGGAAAAACAAGAAAGTTGAACCCCTACAAGTAACGTAATTATGATAAACATAAGTGATAGAATGCTTCCATGTGTGGCTCAGAGTCTAAACTGACAAGGATGCAGCCCTGACACAAGCCTGTTTGACCATGAAAAAAGTGGTAAAGTCTGATGTGGCACAGCCCAGTGATAACAAGCATCAAACTCCTGTTATGACTTTAACTGAGGGCGCAGGTTTTGTGTTTAAAAAACACTGATTATTCAATACACATGCATCATAAGCAGACAACAATACAGCATGGAAAAGGTATCAAGCTACAGCTTATTTTCAACCCCACCCCATGGTTAATTCTCACTGCTGCTTACGTACAATACACGCACACCATACACAAAGTCATGTATTCACACACACAAATACAGGGCGCAGGTTAGAGCTTTTGCTGGCATATTTTCCCCCTTGAAGTCAAGTCAGGCTATCTACTACATTACTTCCCCGAGACCTTTGGATGAGATTAACTATATATATTACAAACAAAAATCATGTGCTTGAATGTGCAAAGTCATGTTTTTACACACAAATACAGGGCACAGGTTAGAGCTTTTGCTGTTATATTTTCCCCCTTGAAGTCAAGTCAGGCTATCTACTCCATTACTTCCCTGGGAGACCTTTGGATGAGATTAACTATCTAAACAAAAATCATGTGCTTGAATGTGCAAAGAACATCTTCCGCATATGTTAAAATCCCATCCACCTTCCTGGAGGAATACACCAGTTGTGGCCAGGCTACCTGGTGAGGGATGGGCTCTGCCAGGTTCAACGTACTTAGGACACACTGACACTGCCTAAAACCTTCAGTGCAGTGCCCCAAATGACTCCTTTCCAATGATGTAAGGGGAAAAGTCTTCCTTTTTTTCTTTTTTTTTAAAAGTGAAACTGAAGAGTCAACACACGGAATGATCACACTGACAGTTTGTTGTGTGTCAACATTTCCTGTCTGTCTTGACTCTTTTTTTTTGTTTTCATCTTTCAAAACACCCTGATTTTATTCCCCTCCTCCCTTCTGAATCATTTAAAAAACAACAACAAAAAAAACCATTTACAGAGCTGTATGACTATGAAACACTCTTTAAAAATATGCAGAAACACACTATACAAAAAATTTCTTTAATGGAGTAGGTGGAAAAGAGGCAGGTCCTGACATAATCAAAGCTGAGCAGATCTGTTTGTGTGTATTTGAACAGAAACTGCTATTTTCAACGTCTACTCCAAAGCTGTGTTCACATAAATACATCTGGGACTAATGGCCGATGAAGCCTACTGAAAAACAAATTGAGCTTCATAATGGTGAGAATGTTATCCTGCACACACAAGTATTTTTTCCTTTTATGAGGTAATAAAATTTTGACGATAATGTTATCCTGTACACATAAGTGTTTTCCTCTTTTTATGAGGTAATAAACTTAAATTTTGACCATTTTTACCTTTTCTCAGATATTTTCTACAATTGAAAGTAACATGATGCCTACTTAGTACAAGTATAATTTAGTTGAGCAGAAGGATAGTCATAGGTTGGTTTGTGCACCATCTGGCAGTGCTACACATATTGGTTAACAAAATGTTTTGTTGGAATGTTAACTGCCAACATATGATACCTATACTTTTTTATATTTCATGAACCCACTATCAGGGAAAAAAACAATAAAATATTCTGTGTTGCAGTTTAAAAGGAATCATCTGAATGATTTTACTTGGATGATGATTTGGTGGTAGTGGTTCAGGGGGTGGGGGTGGGATCGGGGGTAGAACCAACCAACCGACAACTTCAAAAACCAACCAACCAACCAACCAACCAACCAACCAACCAACCAACCAACCCAAACACACACACACACACACACACACACACACACACACACACACACACACACACACACACACACACACACACACACACTAAGGCAGTTACACTTGTAAAATGCTTTGAAATGTGATTGGTTTATGCTGACACTAAATCAGTTTTAACACCTACCCACCCTCCCCCAATAAAATTTAGTTGTTAGACTCAAACTATGGGGATGTGTGGTGACATGCAAGAAAGTAGTAATTCCAGATTCAAGATATGAACCTGAATTCTCAAAATAATAGAAATGTTCAAAAACTTAAAGTAAACACTATGCTACTGCCAAAGAGGGCAGGACTATCTCATTTGAATCAATCTGTTATTGCTGCTAAAAATAAATACTTTTGTTCAAGTCATCTTTTCCGATAAATTTAACTTTCAGTTTTCATAGCTGGACTTGTAGTTTTATCAGTTTTATCAGTCTGGGCCAAAAGTACAGATTTACAATGATCTTTTTATCTCTTTCTCTCCCTGAACCCTATCGATGATCAGCATAAGAAACAGTAGCATGAAACCAGAACTGAGAACACAACACTTAGGCAGTTAGGGTGACACAACTGACTAGGGCATGAACAGCATTGCTACAGTCAACTTAAAATAGATAAACCCTGTTACTGGGTATACATACTGCAGGTCTACACTACAGTATCTCCAGAGCAGGGGGGTCAGTAGTCGACAATTTATTACTTTATAATGGTTCATAGTAGATAACAAGCCTTCTGGGTCACTGCTTCCTCCACCTTATGTAGTACTAAGAGAGTACCATGCACAACCTGAGTGGACAATAGTGTCAATACCTGAAATGTCCTATACCACTTACCCTTTCCTTCATCCCTTACTTTTTCACCCTTGTCTTTTATTAGCTTAACAAGTTGTGTTTTTCCCACAGAACCTTCAATTCTTTTATGAATGTCATTAAACAATAAATGATAGTATTCAATTATGCACATAAACACACACACACACACACACACACACACACACACACACACACACACACACACACACACACACACACACACACATTTTTTTTGCACCATATACAATCAAATCTTTTTCTTTCTATTTTTTAAACCCAAGCCGAAAGTCCAGCTCTAGAACTTAACTAGTAAAAACTATTTATCTGAAAGTAAAAAAGAATATTTAGAATATTTAACATCATTTATGTGATAATCATAAGGCTACCAACTTCACATCTTCTTTCAAAGTTTCAGGATACTAGTTTTAATTTAATCATAACCCCCCACCCCTCCTCCCCCTAAAATTGTAAAAAGATCAAAACAGACACATGTCTCACAGCATAAAAATATAAAGATAATACACACTGATTTACAAGTGAAAAACATGCATCCCCTTCAAAAGTTTTGTGTGTAACACAAATAAAAATGACACTTCAGTTACAAAAAAACAAAACAAAACAAAGGCCAATTTAGCAATTTCACACCATCAATCCAGCATGAAGGGAAAAAAATATATACATGTAGAGACTCATAGCTGCTGTGTAGTGG
>JASPKP010003880.1:10000-12500 GCA_030674155.1 Stramonita haemastoma
AGACAGAATACTTAATCTGGGTAACCCTTAGATTTTTTTTAGCTAGAGAGTGCACAACAACAACGGTAAAATCAACAGCAACAACAACAGCAACAGCAAGAGCAATAGCGATAGCATAGCAGCAACACCGACAACAACAGCAACAAAAACAACAGCAACGGCAACAGCAACAACAAAAGCAAAGGCAACAACAGCAATATCAACATCCACAGCAACAGCAACAGCAACAACAGCAACAACAACAACAGCACCAGCAACAATGGCAATAACAACATCAACAACAGCAACAGCAGCAGCAACAACAACAATAACAATAACAACAGCAACAAAGAATATTTTTTCGATGTTTTTATTTTTTCACGTTCTTTTCCCGAAGGCTGGGAAAATGACAACTTGCACGCATACATGCTATTTCCTTTCTAATCATCTCCCTCCTCCTCCTTCCTTCCTTCCTTCCTCCCTTCCTTCCTATGGCCCTCAGATTCTAAGGATGACAAGCAGATTTGGGAAGCAGATACATAAGGCTGAAGGCTGATGATACAGAGGGGGGGATTAACAACCATATGTTTGCACTGGAAAATCACCGTCATCAGCATAAGCTTGATCAGACGAGAGAGCAAGGGAAAGAAGAAGAAAGAAAAAAGAAGAAAGAGAGAGTGAGAGAGTGAGTGTGAGAGACAGACAGACAGACAAACAGATGGGCAGACAGACAGACAGACAGACATACAGAGACAGAGACAGAGACAGACAAACACACAGACAAATGGATAGAGAGACAGACAGAGAAAAAGAGATGGAACATAGAGAGACAGAGAGATGAGTGGACAGGTATAGAGAAACAAGTGTAGATAGAGACAGACAGACAGACAGACAGACAGACAGACAGAGACAGAAACAGACAGTCAGAGAGACAACCAGTCAGACAGACAGACAGAATAAAAAAAATGTTATGAGGTTTCCATGTTCATGTTTTATACGTAAGGTGTATATAACAAAGCTCTCTCTCTCTGTCTCTCTCTGTCTCTCTCTGTCTCTGTCTCTCTGTCTCTGTCTCTGTCTCTGTCTCTCTCTCTCTCTCTCTCTCTCTCTCTCTCTCTCTCTCTCTCTCTCTCTCTCTCTCTCTCTCTCTCTCTCTCTTCCAAATATTAATAGACTAGGTTAGAGCCTCAATCCTATACACGTGGCGATGTTGCTCCCACCCCCTTCCCATCCCCCCTCTTCGCCTCTTCGCCAGACTGCCAAGACAAAGCCTTCCTTATTTCCCGCTACATTCTTCTCATAGAACCCACGGTGTGTATGGACATATTGGTGAGAACAACTGGTGCAGGTCTAATTATGACATACTGTTGTTGGTAGGTGAATAACTGCTGAATACTAGTCCTATATTTTTCCCCTGGAGTTAACATCAGTGCTGCTGCTGCTGCTGCTGCTGCTGCTACTACTACAACTGGTGCTGCTGCTGCTGCTGCTGCTACTACTACTACTACTACTACTACTACTACTACTACTACTACTACTACTACTACTACTACTACTACAAATAATAATGATAACAATAATAATAATAATAATAATAATAATAATAATAATAATAATGATAATAATAATAATAATAGTAATAATAATGATGATGATAATAATAATAATAATAATAATAATAATAATAATAATAATAATAATAATAATAATAATAATAATAATAATAATATCAGCATGGATGATAATGCGAAGAAGAAGAAGAAGAAGAAGAAGAAGAAGAAGAAGAAGAAGAAGAAGAAGAAGAAGAACAACAACAACAACAACAACAACAACAAGCAGAAGAACAACAACAAGAACAAGAACAAGAACAAGAAGAACTAGAACAAGAACAAGAAAAATTATGACAACAATGCAACCACTACAATTAAATCAATCATGAAAATGGGAGGGGGGGGGGGAGGGGGCGGGACAGCCCTGTGGGGAAAGCGTTTAGCGAGCGACCTTACAGCCTGGCTTTGAACCACTACCGAAAGGCTCGTTTATCGGGGATTTTTTCCCCTGGAGTTCACATCAATGCCCATTCCATTCCTCTAAAAGTCCTTCAAGATGATACTATAAACTGAGGACCCGTGTGCAAACCGTACGCAGAACATCTTATACAAACATTAAAACCCATTCCGCCTTTTGGAAAACAAGGCCAATGTGTGCGTGTAAGAATGGATGACCGAAAAAAAAACATGCATGGTGGCGTTGTAGTGGTTGTAACGGTGGTGGTAGAGGGGCTGCTGGTTTTGAATAAGAAGACATAATTCCCTTTTATCTCACAATCGCAAATGAGATTGTACTGGAGTTGCTGCCACGATAAATAAAAGATCGGTATACTTAAAATCACGAAGTAATGTATGACCAAAGTCATCAACTCATTTTAAATAGGTCAAACAACCAAACCAACACGGTACCATTATATTCTACCAAGATTCAAGAGTTTATTTTTCAGAAAAACCCTCTTGGGGTAGCCTAA
>JASPKP010003881.1:0-2500 GCA_030674155.1 Stramonita haemastoma
CTGACCCCCACAAGGGCTCTGCCCCTTGACCCCCTACTTTTCAGAGTTTTTTGACTGTCAATTCCCACCCCTCGCACACACACACACACACACACACACACACACACACACACACACACACACACCTATCTCTGTTGCTCCCTCCCTCTTCCTCCCCTCTCTTTCTCTCCTCTCTCTCTGTCTCTATCTCACTCAGTGTGTGTGTCTGTCTGTGTGTCTGTCTTCTTCTTCTCTTTGGTTTAATGTCCTTCACTACAAGGTGATTTAGACAATGGTACATTCACGTTAAGAATGCACTAAAAGCGGGATGAGGGGAAAAAGTGAAAGGATAAAGAATATAATGGATAATGATAAGTTTATACAATTTCATTTATAGTAACTGACCTATTGGTGACTGGCAAATACCTTCTGTATCTGATACTAGGAGAATCATACAGAACACTTTTGAAATTTCCGTATTTTTTCCTTAGATCTATCCCTTTGCTTTTATATGAGGCAATGAGCACAGGGCAATCACACAATATATGATGGACTGATATAATAGCAGAGCAAGTGCAGAAAACAATTTTTGAATATTTAGTTTTCCAAGCATTTAGACGTAATTTATGAATTATGATTTCTATGTGTCGTGGGCAACACAAACGATTTAAGTGAAATCTAAAAAAACTTTGAATATACAGAGTTTGCAAGAATTGAAATAATTTCGAAAGAAGATAAACGTAGACCTATACTATTAATCATTATGTCACTTGTACATTATGAAGCACTGCGTTTTGCCAGAGAATCTTCCAATTCGTTCCAGTAAAGACCGCAATGTGATGGCACCCAGCAAAATGTTATCCCAATACCTTTAGAAACAAGAGAATGCTCAAGGAACATGATTTCAAAAATAACATTTCTCAGTTAGATCCCAATGTTTTAAAGCCAGTAAAACTGATTTTGAATCAACACAAAAAATGACATTGTAA
Organism: Stramonita haemastoma; assembly: GCA_030674155.1. Taxonomy (NCBI): domain Eukaryota; kingdom Metazoa; phylum Mollusca; class Gastropoda; order Neogastropoda; family Muricidae; genus Stramonita; species Stramonita haemastoma. The sequence goes on from JASPKP010003881.1 coordinate 969, forward strand.
ATCACAAGAGAAATATCTGAAAGATAATTTAGCGCCATAAAAATTGTGAACAATTCACTCTGTGTGTCTGTCTGTCTGTGTGTCTGTCTGTCTGTCTCTGTCTCTCTCTCCCTAACCCTTCCCCCCTTTCATATCTCTGTCTCAATCTCACTGTCTGTCTGTCTCTCTCTCAGATACACACTCTCACTCTTTCTAAGCACAGCCACACACACACACACACATACTATCTACACCCCCCCTCTCTCTCTCTCCTTACACACACACACACACACACAGTTTTTTGGGTAGTCTGTGTATGATCTATCTCTTTCACTATCCCTCCCCTTGCCAATCTCTGACAGTCTATCAATATGTTTTTTATCTCTCACTTCCCCACTCCACCCCTTTCTTCTTATTTTCTGTGTTTAAGTCAGCATCTGGACACTTCCCTAGTATCCCTACTCACACATTCACACACACGACACATAACACACACAAACACTGACACACACAACACAACACACACGACTCGACTCGACTCGACTCGACTCGACTCGACTCGACTCGACTCGACTCGATCTACTCTTGAAAAAACTAAAGATCTTCATTCATTCATTCATCTCATCTTCTGCTGTCTGTCTCGTCTGTTTTTCTGTCTGTCTGTCCTGTCTGTCGTCTGTCTGTCTCTCTCTCTCTCTCTCTCTCTCTCTCTCTCCTCTCTCTCTCTCGTGTGAAATACCAATTGAAGAGGGCAAGTTTTCTGAAAACACAATCTTCGTTATATATAATAAAAGTGAATCAAAGCCCCAATTGGAGCCGTCAAATAAATAATGTTTAGAATACATGGAGACCAAGACAGATTGGGAATACTATTTTTGCAATTAAAATACTATTTTTTGTCTGTACAAATACTATTTTTCATTTGCTGGGTGGCTAAGCAGGTTTGACACACACACACTGTCTCTCTCTCTCTTACAGACACACACACACACACACACACCTCTCTCTCTCTCTCTCTCTCTCTCATCTCTCTCTCTCTCTCTCTCTCTCTCTCTCTCTCTCTCTCTCCAATGATGTAGTCAGCTATTGCAGTAGTTCAGTATCAAGGATACCAGATGAATACTTGATTTACCGTCAGACTCCTGATCTGAAGGAAATGGATCTGAACAAAGGTCATGGCTGTGCCAGTCTGTTGCCACACAACCTCCAGCCTCCAAGCCAAAACAAAATCTTCTCTATGGAAAGAGTGGGCTGTCTTGGCCGGTGGTATGGATAACTCCAACAGCAGCAGCAATGCTTTATGATACATTGGCTTTGAGTCATGCCACTTTCATACAGAACCAATACACATGTGAAAGTTTTCCTATTTTAATGGATGGCACTGCTCTCGTTGCGACACATCTCCCTGAGGGTAAAAGCTTGAATGTCGTGCTGAGAAATCTGCCCTGACTGAAGCGGAACGTTATAGTCTACTTACTGTGAGAACAAATGTGACGCTCCACCACGAAATGAGTCGCTTAGCACATAACCCACTTTTCGCTAGGAGCATTAAA